>JAJMLO010000004.1:220414-360289 GCA_030569695.1 Yamadazyma vaughaniae | reverse complement strand
CTTCAATCACAGACTTATCACCATCTTCGGTTTCATCCTGAATCACCGATTTCAGCTTAGTAGGTTCATCGTCTTCCTTATCTCCCGATGTATCATCCTTTACATTCAAAGTGTCAACTTCGTCAATGACCTTATCCACATCAGAATCTCTCGTATCTACCTCTTTCTCGCCAGTTTCATCCAGTTCCTTGATGACATTTCCAACCATTGTATCGAAGTTATCAATAGTCGAGTAAGGATCTTCATTGATCAATGCACCCTCCTTGTACAACTCTGAAGGGTTGGCATCATTCTTTTCGTTATGGTCAACTGCTCTTGGTTGTCTTGATCTCGATCTGGAGATTGATCTCAAATAATCAGTTGACACGGTACTTCCCTTGAATTGATAAGGCGTAGAAGGTTCTCTAGAACTATCAACATTGAAATTGGTATAGTCACCGGTAGTCAACAAGGAAGCATCTCTCGATAACACCTGAGATTGGTATTTCTCGTTATTGACTTTTTCCTCCTCAATTGCAGCAATCGATTCCCCCATAGTTGGTCTAGACTGTCTACTTCTTCTTTCATTATCACCATCTGCCTGGAAGTCGGAAGGTAACTCATAATTAGCAGGATCTTCATCCTTGGTGTACTTGTAAGAGTCACCTCTTGCCAAATGAGGCTTGAAACTTCTGGTTCTCGATTTGGATCTGGATCTAGATCTGGAAGGATCAATACTTTCAGCCCTATCATCAGTAAAGAAATAAGGAGAGTGGAACCCTTCAGGACCACTGGTGCCTCTATTGTTATCCATTAGAGGGAGTGGTCTAAACGATCCCCGAGAAACAAGCTCTGGTTTGGTCTCTTGTTTAACGGCCTCTTTAGCTTCCCCAGAAGCCTTACGATGAGGGTCTTCTTGCTTGATCTTAGCAAGGAGATCATCGTGAGACGCAATTTGATTATCAACTTGGAATTCTGAAAGATTAGGGTTCGAATAAAGTGAATCTTTTCCGGTACCATCATCATTGCCTGACGAGTTGGTGGTGTGGTCAAGAAGTGGTTGGAACTGTAATCCAGGAACTGAAGAACCGGCAGCTGGTTTTTCCACAGTATCCTGTTTGGTCAGCTCTTTCAACTCTGTATCCACTTCAGGCTTAGTCACCGAGTCTTGCTTGTCCAATGGCTTATCTTGATCTGATTTTCCCTCCCCCTTTTCAGAGACTTCGGCAGCTTTTTCAGCAGAGCCATCCTCATAACGGGCATCGTCTTTCACGTGACCCTGTTGGTCCAATACCAGTTCAAAATCTTCCTCAGAAGCAATCAACGCACCCTCTCTCATCAAATCGTCCAAGGAAGCAGTGATATCTTTACTCAAGCCGGACTTTTTGGCCCCGGAGCTCACACCCTTATATTTTTCTGGATGGATATAGTTGTTGTGAGCTGAGTCATCTGCAGAACGTACACTGGATCCCACTAATGAAGGAGATTCCAGACGTTCTGCCTTTTCCAATTGTTCTTCGAAATCCATGATTCTTGAGTTCTGGTGTGGTTTGCTGTGGTCGCGATAATGCGATCTGGTCGCTCGCAGTCGCAGTCGCGGGTCTCTGGTGTTGGGGTGCTCCTGCATGGCAGCTGGTTGATAATGGAGCCATTTTCATTGGTCTGTCAAACCAAATGGTCCACCACCACACTCCACGTCAGAGAATTGTCTAGAGTATGCCAGTCACAGGACAAATTACAATCACCATCATGCTTTCTGTGGCGTGTGTTACTATTGTGCATGTGTTACAGTTGTGCATGAGAGGCCGGTTGATTCTGAATATTCTTCGAGATAAGAATTAACTGGAGTCACATATTGTTAGAGTAACAGAGTCAGGTCCAATTATGTGCCTAACAAAACCTTATAGTTTAATAGGTAGTATTGACTCCCCTTCTTATCCAGATGTCGCAATAGATGGTGATCCATTGTGTGCTATGGTTTACCTACTTGGAATTATGTCTGATAATATGCATTGAACATAGGAGGGTCACCACTTATCTGATATGAGGAGGTATAGCGTTTGCTATAAAGAATGCTTTAATAAGCTACCAGGTAAACTACTTTAAATAGGAATCTTGTGGCTCTACTTAAATGTCGCAGAAGGGAAATGCCGGCTGCATCTAATGTAAAGATTGCCACATAAACCCACTTTGACTGCTATGAGTTCAACACAAACGTGGGGAATGTTGGTTTTCGAATGGGTAACCTAAAAGTCAAATTGACGAAGGTTGTACCACGTATTTGCATATGTTGGTTTCAATCAATTGGCAACTGCAACTAACTTCAGCTGCGAAAAAATATGTTTTTGTGCACTACTGTGTTGCTACAAGTCGCTGATTGTCTGCAAATTTTATTGTTTGTTGATTCTTTACTTTCGAGTATTGCTTCATAAGCCTTAAAGTGGCATAGATTCATAGATCAGCTTAGATTGTTTCCAACACCTGAAAACTCAGTCATTAATTTACGTCAAACTAAAATAGGCGTGCCAAGAGGAATATTTCCTCAAGACTACTTTAATAAGGTACAAACACTAAATGAGGTTGAGTGCTAGGGATCCAAGTTTCACAATATTACCTGAATATTAGGCTTACTACAGGCCAGATGCAAAGGCTTCGAAGACACACGTACAGGCTAGAAGTGACAACCTCGAAAAACTCCCAAGAACAGGGCTAAAACACACTTATTACCAAGAGAGTAAGGCTCAACGAATATAAGCTTGGTATTTTAAATAGCTCAAGATATTCCACACCTGGGTCTGTATAGATCACCGACACTCATGTTAGACAGGTGTTAGAATTAGTTGGGTTGCATTTTGATAAACCCCAATTGAGCCTCTTATCTTTGAAGTATATTTCGCAACCAAAACCGGATATTTATAAACCTTAAATGCCTACTACACAAAGGGGTTATTGGATAATTGAATAATTGGGGTTTTCTGTCACAGTCACATTTCTGATTACAGTTACATTTATAGTTCTGTCAACAATCAAACCTGCAGTTACAATTTAACGGTTGCAGTTGCAACTACTCGATTCTAGTTGGTGTCTTTCATTTGCATAATTACCAATTTCATTCATGCGCAGCTATGTTCGATCATTGGACCCTTTTTTATTGGTATTTTGCTTTCTCTCTTGATAAAACTCTTTCTCTTCTGTGTTATACTCGTATATGGGTGTTTAAGTCTCCTCAATTGGCTTTTGTTAGTGGTTAATGTTATTCCAAACCGGGCTTTATTAAGGTTTTTTTGGTGCCATACAGGTACTTAAAAGTCAGAAACTCTTCATAATATCTACTCCATTGCAACCGGTTTACCGTTAAACTTGCCGTGAATACCCGCCAGACGTTAAATAATTGTTGGGTTCCATTGGTTATTGATAGGAGTCCGGTTATTATGTTACATAGGTGATCTTGTTGCATCGTTGTAGTTGAAGTCGGAGACGGCCCCAAGAACACCGAGTTAGTTCCGTGGTTTTGCATTATAAATGGGAGTCGTTTCCTGAGATATTCTTTATAATCTTTCTTCATACAGTGATCTAAATGTTCATTCTCCAGACTCTTACCACCATTGCTACTTTATTTGTCGCTGTTACAGAGGCAGCTTCAATCCCAGATACTACTGAAATCTCCGGTTTTCAGAAAAGGGCCCCAGGTACTTTGAAGCTTGACTTTATTGTTGATGAACCCAATAATCAGACATTCCAATTGCAAAGAGGATCTTCCAAACTGTCTACACCTAGCACTTTTGAATCTCGTCTTCTCAATAAAGACAAATACTACGTGGCTGATCTTTATATTGGATCCGATAAGCAAAAGGTTAGTGTTGATATTGATACTGGATCTTCAGATCTTTGGGTCATTGATACTGCCAGTGGTGTTAATGCTACATACGGTAGTTATGACCATAATACTTCCTCAACTTATGAATTCTTGAGATCGGGCTTCCTCGAAATATACGTTGATTGGTCCAATGCATACGGTGACTGGATTCTTGATGATGTATCCTTGTCTCCTGATGGACCAACAATCAAAGCCCAGCAACTTGGAGATGCAACTGCAGTCCACAAGATTACATACGGTATTTTGGGAGTTGGTTTAAGAGAAGGAGAATTGTCCGTCCCATTTTACGACAATTTGCCAATTAACTTAAAGAAGCAAGGCATTATCGGTAAAACTGCTTACTCCCTCTACCTTAATGAAGCCGACGCTACTAGTGGTAGCATTCTTTTTGGTGGTATTGATCATGCCAAGTATACTGGAGATTTGATTGCAAGTGATATTATTGAGGGAGGTAGATTACAAATTAATGTTGACAGTGTTAGTTTCAAAGGAGCAGGCATCGATATTAACAAAAATATAACTCTTGATTCAGGTGCAAGCATCAGTTATCTTCCAGTTGATGTTGTTGACTCTATTGCTGCTGCAACTGGAGCTAAAAATACTTCTGATGGTTTTTACTACTATGATTCTTGTGACGATGCTCCTGAACTTGTTTTTAACTTCAACGGTGCTGAAATCACCGTCGCAAAGGAATATACTGCCGGTCCTATCCAATATGATAATGGAGATTACTTACCAGGATGTCCATTATGGTTTATTGCTCAACCTACTGACGACTATTTGATTTTGGGTGACAACTTCTTAAGAAATGCTTACGCTGTGTACGACTTAGATGACAAGAAGATCTCTTTGGCTCAAGTGAAGTACACTGATGAAGAAGACATCGAAGCTATTTCTTGATTATTTGACTTCCTGAAGTTTATAATTATATTACCTTAAGTAGTTATTTCTTTTGAAGTTTGATTTTGTGATTGAATAAATGTTTTTTGTTTTTATTGCACCCGGCCAATTCGTACATATTACCCTCTTAAATGGCTGCAAATTTTTTGTCAACTGTTTCTGAGAAAACCAGTATCGAGTTATCGAGTTTAGTATCAACACTCTCTAACAAAACACGTGTTTCTTATATGGTCATAGAAGTTCCAGTTACTTCTTTACGACTCCTGAAATCGACTTGATGCTGAAGTAGTCGGAGTGGCACCTTTCTCACGTGCTGCAAAATAACTATATTTTCGCACACAAGTTGGCCTTTAGATTTTTCCCCGAAACATCCCTTCATTTCCTTAAATATACAGACATGGCCCCACTCCCCATTCCTTATACTCCTAAAAAGCAACCGGAGATTGAATTTGTGCCATTCGACGGTCTCAAATTCAAAACCGTGTTCTGGAAACACACTGGTGACTACAAAGGTAGAATTCTTTTTGTCCACGGATTCTCAGAAGACTCCAACATTTATACCGAATTTTTTGATAACTTGTCCGACAAAGGTTATGATGTATTCTTCTTTGACCAAAGAGGTGCTGGAGAAACCTCACCCGCCAAAGATATCGGTAAAACCAATGAGCACCACACTTTTAATGATCTTGACTTCATGATCAAGCACAATATGGAAGCAATCAAGGCCAACAATGAAAAATTGATTTTGATGGGCCATTCCATGGGTGGAGGAATCATCCTTAACTATGGAATCAATGGTAAATACAAGGATGCTGTTAAGGCCATTGTGGCCACTGCTCCTGAGGTTTTACTTCATCCTGCTACCAGTCCTAATTTCATCTTAAGATCATTTGGTAGTTTCGCCAGCAAGATGCTTCCAAACGTCAGAATTGATGCAGGTTTGCAATTTGAGTATATCAGTAATAACCCAAAGTGGGTTAAGTATATTAAAAGCCACGACAAGAAATTCTGGATCTCTGGAGGTTTATTCATGGGAATGCTCACTAGAGGTGAAGCATTGACCAAGAAGGATTACGTCAGTAAATTTGATCCTAATATCAAAGTAATGGTTATTCATAGTAAAAACGATCACATCAATTGGTATGATGGAAGCAAGAAGTTCTTTGAAAATTTGAACGATAACGTGCAAAAGGAATTTGTGACTTTTGACACTGCTCAACACAGTTTATGTATTGAAACTGACGATGTTGTCCAGAGACTCTTACAACTGGTCACCAGTTTCTTGGACTAGTTTACTTTAATATATCTTGTTATGTTCATTATGAGTTTTGCATTTTAGGCGATTGCACGACTACACGACTACACGACTGTGGTTGATATCCTACTCATTTGTCTCTTAAGCGCATACACGGCTGCTAAATTCTGCAACACCTTTGCTTAACCCCATGGTCCCGAAATCCCGGGTTTCCCTTGTTCCTCCCACCTTCCCGTATGTTTCCGTATATTCTCTGGAACCCCCAAATCATCAAAACACACCTGTAACTCCCACTTTTCCTCCAAGCTGTTGCAACTGGTGGTATTCCATCTCGGACATTGTACAGCGCGCGGATCTGGTGATGCCAGGAAATCCATCACCCGAGATGCATGTCAAGCCGCAGCCAAAATACCACTACATCTATTCTTCCTGATAACTTCTACTAATCTTGAACTCACGTAAAGTCTGGGATTTTTGCAACCATGGGATACACCATCAAACAAAAGATCGACATCTGCCTCAAGGCTGAAGCCAATCCCCATATGACTCAGAGCGACCTTGCCAAATGGGCTCATGTCACCTTTAATTCGGACAAACAGCCTAGTCAGACGACAATTTCTCGGATTCTTAGCAGCAAAAACGATCTAGTGGCTTCTAAGCAAACTGAGTTTCTGCTTGTTCGAAGGAGAAAGAAACTGAACCCAATTTTACGTCAGATCTTAACAGAATGGGTTACCCAGTCGATTTGGGAAAATATTCCCATCACCACTCCCATTATCCAGTCGACTGCAAATGCTATTTGGAACAGATTGCCTCTTGATGTCAAAGATGGCAATGGGATTTTCACCCAGAAATGGTGTAGTATGTTTGTGAAAACGTTGAATATTAATCTTACTGGTTCTGAAGACGATATTGCTGATAATTTCGGATACAAGTTGAATAAGATCTGGCTACTTGATGATAAACTAGAGTTGAAGAGGTATCTTTCCAACATGATTGAAAGAGATGGATATGGACCGCAGGATTTGTTTACTATCGACGAGTTTCAGTTGTTCTATTCTATGCCTCTTGACCAAATTTTTGATACCAATTCGGTCGATAAGGGCCTTAAACAGTCTCTGAGTCTGACGGAGAACTCTCTCACCATAATGTTAGGAACTAATTTTGATGGCTCAGAGAAGCTTACGCCATTAATAGTTGGAAAACATGACCGATTCGACCTTTCAAACAGTTCGGTGAGTTCGCTACGAAGCTTCCAGGCCCATGGACACAATGGGGATAATCTGATCACGTCACAGGCTAACTTCCTTAAACGTATCACTGAGACTTATAACATTTTCTACAAAAATAATATCAACAAGTGGATCACATCGACTATGTTTCAGAACTATTTGCTTACGCTTGATCATAAACTTGCTAATAATTCACCACCACGGAAGATCATTATAATCCTTGACGACTCCTCCACACATAGAATTTTGAATTTGAGATTTAATAACATTAGGCTCGTATACTTGAAAAATAATAGCAGCCATAAATCTGTGTTTAATTCTTTATTCAATGGGGTCAACTTTGACTACTGTCCAATGAATTTTGGGATCGTTCACGAATTTAAAACGTTATACCGTCTACAGCAATATCTGGAAATGGTTTCGTTGCAACTACGGAGGCACAATGAACCTAGAAATCAAAATTCAATCAATTCCAATTCATTGACGTCTGATGTGCTTTCAGAGCCGGACTATAACGTCCCTCTCATCACTGCAATCGAATGGATCAAGCGAGCTTGGGATTCTATATCAACAGATATTGTTCTTCAGGCATGGGCCAAGACTCATTTGGTTAATGTCCAGAATTCATGGCCCACTAATCATAAGCTTTCTGCGTATGTTAAAGAAACAAGAGGAATACAACTTCTGAGAAGCTATCATAAACTCACTCAAGTCATGGGGCAGCTTAATGTTATTTTACCGTGGAGTGCAGATGAACTTCTAGGATTGATCAACGAAAGATCAAAGGCAACCTTGAATTATATATCAATCGAAGAGATTGTAACAAGTTGTCTACTGGAAACAAGTGGCCAACACGATCAAGAGCAAGACGAACCTGAAAAGCCAAATTCTGATAACTGGCTAATGAGTCAAATGCTTAATCCTTCCTTGAATGAATTGAATGATATGAACAACATCTACATGAAAGAGTTCGTTGACACAAAACAACCAAATATAGACAAAACACCATTAGATATTCCACTACAAGACCAATCAAATGGTAAGCAATCACGGCTAACTTTGGATGATCCGCTGGACCAGCTTCAGCCAGAGAGACTTCTCGATACTAGTTTATCAATCAATGCATTACTTGCTGCTGCACAACAATCTCAACCACAAAACCTTCCACCCAATCCCCTGCCACAAATTCCCCATCTCCAGCTACCTCAACCCATTTCCCAACCTCTCTCACAGATTCCAGAGTCTCCAGATATCAATAGTCTCAAGCATAAACTTGCAGAAGACCTTAAACCTGATAAAAGAAGAGCATATATGAATACAACTCCTACAAATCAATGGAATGATTCTCTTCCATCATCTGCAGCTTCATCTCCTTATAGTGGACCGATTCTGTTTTCCAAAGTGTATAGTGGTATCACCTATAAATCGTCATCCATGGGAAACCTTCACAATTATAGTAAAAATTTCAATGATGGAGAACTTCTGAAGCTGGTGATAAGATTACTTGAGGCTGCACAAACTGGATACTTAAAAATTCTGAAAGAAACCGTTAACGACTTAAAAATCAACTTGAGAGCTATACAAGCTAGACAAGAACGACAAGAAAACCAACATTAATTAACAAATGTATAATAGCTATGTACAATAAATCCAAAAGTTATCCTCATCTCCCACACTTTGATTTAAGATTCCTCAGTAATACCTAATTCCTGGGCTTTTTCCTCCAATCTCCTTCTTTTTTCTTCTCTCTCTTTTCTTATCCGTGCTACTTCGGCCTTTATCTCATGTCTCTCTTTAGGAATCTGATTTAATGTAGCTGGATCTGGCCAAAACCCTGGAAGGTTAAACTTCTCATCGGAATTGATACCAGTATATATCATGACCAAAATCGGGGTAAAAAGATAGAACCCAAACTAAACTTGTTAGTAATCCTATCAAAATGGAATATGTGGCTACATCACACGTACCTTGCCCGTTTCCAACTGGGTTCTAGTGATACTATTTATGAACCTGCTAAACATTGTCAGCCTATTTTTTTTGAAAAATGCGGAACCTCAAATATCTTCACCATGTCTGGCTACACGGCAATAGAAGCAGATGTTTCTGCGACTCCTCCTCCTCCTACTGCAAATGCACCATCTCGTGTGACCGGTACAATGGATGCCCCAATTAGCAGCAACCCCAGTGAATGGACATGGGCCCAGAAACTCAAAGAATCATCCCACCCAGTAGCCCTTTTATGCTTTCTATTCTTCCGAATCGCTCCCATACTTGTCTACATATTTGGAAATTTCGTCATTGGGTTTGTCATTAAGAAGAATCGGTTTATAATCCACTTCATTGTTTTGATTCTTCTAGTGGCAGCTGATTTCTGGAATTTAAAAAACATTTCCGGTAGATTGTTGGTTGGATTGAGATGGTGGAACGAAATCAGTCAAACTCGTTCAGAATCAGGAGAGTTTGAAAATGTCTGGGTGTTCGAAACAGCTGACCCTAACAGGTATATTAATCCTATTGACTCGAAGGTATTTTGGGTATTACTTTATGGCCAGCCAATTGCCTGGATCTTACTTGGTATCTTAGCAGTATTGAAGTTTGAATTTTTGTATTTGATCCTCATCACTATTACTATCATGTTATCTTTGACCAATGCTGTTGCCTTTACTCGATGTGATAAGTTCAGTAATGCCAACGATGTTGCCACAAGCATATTTACCAGAACTACTGGATCCATTTTCTCCAGACTCAATCCTTTCCTGTAGATTTATATGACCCACGAAAAGACCTGAATCGGTTTAAGTGGTTTACCACTGATGCTCCTGAAAATTTTGAGTGCCACTTATCAAAAATTGTTGATGTTGTATTCATCTTAGATGATCTATTTGTAGGAGGATTTTCAATGTATTCTATATCAGTTGCACCTTTGTAGACTTTCCTCTTCTTAATGAAGCCTTTTTTCATACGCCTAGCCAAACGAAGCTCTTCGACGCTGTCGATGAAAACATAGCTGTTTTTTCTACGAAGTTCTTTAAGTTTAGGAACATTTCTCATCAGAAATGGGTATTTGCTTGTAGGTATCTTTTCAAACAAATCGTAGTCTTCAAAAGTATTATCAGCGGACTGTGAGATGCTCTCATCTGGCTTCCCGGGTACATAATAATAGCCCAGAATAATTTCGTCTAATGCAGTATCCCACTCAAGTTCGCTGATAAGTGATACATTTCTTTGACCATACAAAGGCTTTAGTGACATTATACTTTGGTCAAAGGAAACATTCTCTTTTCCATCTGAAATATCCAGAGAAATACTTTCTGATTTGTAAGCTTTATTGACACTGCCTTGAAAAATAGGAATGGTCTTGGAATATTTTAAAGTTGAATAGAATGCTTGAGCCTTTTGCAGCCACCAATTACGTTTTGTAAAACTCACGGTTTTTGTATTGTGTAACATGCTTAGAAGTGTAAATGTTCACCAGTTATTATCAAAATCTTTACTGTTTGTTATCCGTTCGTTTTGTATTAATGCTTTTACTGTATATACTAGCTTCAGGTTATGGAGTTTATGTGTTTGTGTTAACTTGATTAGATTTTTGCAGCCGCAAGTAATTATTCGCAATTTCCAAGTGCTCCAACTTTGAAGTATGGCTTTGATAAGCAGTTTGTTTGATCTGAGGTAATAAATGTGGTTCAGACTCCAAACGTGGGTTAGTATTCAAGTCATCACCATATAATAAAAGTGTTTCAAATTTGTGCCAGAACTCTTTCAATTCAGGAGTTTCCACTTCGAACTCGTAGCCTCTAAGTAGCCCTTTTCTGAATGCTTTGGATATAGCCTCAGACCTACCGTAAATAAGCTTGAGTATCAATTGGTTCATGAGATAGCTCAACTCATGGTTCTCTGTGATTTTCAGAACACTTGTCTTCAATCCCTCTATCTTAACGTTGTTCGGAATCCTTTTAATGATTGAGATAGGATCATAGAATGGGTTAGACTGGTCATCGGCTGTTTCAATTAAAGCTTTAATAAAGCTTGGCCTCGAAATAGAATAGTCCAATAATATATTCCATGCTTCTCTATCATTTTGATGTTTGGCAAAATTAATTGCAACTTGGGGATTATCAAGTTTCTCGATGATTAACATCAAGGCCTTTTTATTCTCTCCGATCTTACCAAGGAGATATACTAGTTCTTCAACATACTCCATTGATTCACATACTTCTATGGCGAAGTCTATATCATAGTCACTGTTTTTCATCAAAAATGGGAGAAGTTTTGATCTACGAAATTCAGCATAGAGCTGTACTCTCTTATTACCAAGATTTGCAACCAAGAATTCATCAATTCCTTTCAACTCTTCTAAGTACAAGTAATTGACGAACTGTAAGTGGTTTTCTTCCATAGATTCAAGGACTTTGTTCGCTTGAATTTCGTGCCTATGCTCCACCAAAACCTGTACAACATCCGTCAACCTGTTCTGGAGCTTCTCAAGTGGAAGACTCTCATACTCACCATCATTGAATCTTAATTTAATAATATCAGCAAGTTTTGGAAAAAAGTTGGTCAAAAGATGATTTGTGGATAAGAAATTAATGATATTCAGATCTTTCAACTGAATAAGGTGAGGGACTGCCTTCTGTGGTTCCAAAGTCTTGATATAGAGATCTGCGAGACACCTTCTAAGTTCGGTGTTTTCTGAGTTCTCCAAGAGACTCTCTATTGATTTTTCAATCTGGTCACAATCATATAATTCAGGTTCCCAACGATTTAATAAGGTAACAAGTTTGGTCAAATCTCTCTCCATCCAATAAGACAATATAGTATCGTATATAGATGAAGGCAATGAAAGTTTGGTATTTTCAGGTACTATTTCGGTGAAGATATCAGTGTGATTAGACTTGAAATAAATCGAACTCCAAGTCTCCCATTGTTGAATAACCAACTTAATATACTCATCGTCATAATTACTCAATGAATTACTTTGGGAGGTGGTCGTAGTTTTTTCTGTCATGATTGTACTCTTATTGTCACTATCAGGTAACTTTGAATCATCTAACAGTAAAAGAGTACCAAGAAATGCCGTGGCAGCATCCCAATTATCTGTTTCCACTAAACTATCAGCATAACTGACACCCAAGTTTAACCTCTTTGTCGGTGCAACTAAGTGCTCACTGATTTCCCAAGCTTCTTTGAATCTTTCGTGAGCAATATACCAATCTAGTCTATCCTGAAGTTGAACTTCCTGAGCTATAACTCCGTCCTTGGCACAAACAATAAAATAGCTAATGGATTGTAAACCAATATGACGATTCAAACTATAATCATTGAGACCGAGGTGGTCAATATTCTTCAATCCTATTTCTTCTTCGAAATCTACCTCTCCCGTCAAGGAATTGATTAATTTCAAATCAGGATTATTGAATGTTTGGACTCCATCTTCGTTAGCTGGGGGATCATAAGATAACACCATCCAGTAGTCGTCCTTAAAACTAGAGATACCTGCAATAAGACTTTCAAGTTGAAATACATGTTCAATCTCTACTTTCTTCTCTTGAACTGCTCTGAATGAAATGGTGGCCGCAGAAGGAAGAATTCTTGACTTATTCGATGCCGATTCTGCTTTATCTTCAGATGTTTGAATGGAGACTCTTATGCACCAAATGTAATTAGCCCATCCAATAAGAATTCTATCAGTCTCCAAAGCATGGACACGAGGCCAATACAAATCACTTCGGGGTGCATCAGCTGACCGTTCAATCACTTTGATCACTTGTCGAGAAGCTGTATGGAAAATCGAGATTCCTTTATCATTCATCCAAAGTACTATATCATCGACAACATGGATTGACACTATTGGTCCATTGTTTTCGTCAAGAATGATATCACTACGCTGTCCAAGCCAATTCTTACTGGAATGTATAACTTTCCCTGCCATTCCTCCACTAACAAAGCTTCTGGATCTATTGTAATTCTGGTCGAGTACAACAGCATGGATGGGTCTTTTGAAGTCATATGCAATTATATCCTTTTCATCTGTGATTGAACCGATAACCACCGTCCCATCCATGGAGCCGGTAGCAAAAAATTGACCATCAGTGTATATAGAAAGGATCGAAGCTCTGTGAGCTTTGAAAGTCCGAACAGTCGTGAAATCCGATTTTGTAATGTGAATTATTCCTGAATGGGTAGCAAAGAAGAAGTAATCATCGCTTATATTACAACATGATACCGGGTCTCGGTTGAAGAAATTGGCAGGAAGACCATTTATTCGAGAGTATTTTAATTTTGGTGGCTCTTCTTCTTCATCTTCTTCGTCTTCAGCCGATTTACCAGCTGTGAGAGCATTAGATATATTTATAACATCTTCATTGTTGCTGCCTTCTTCATCGGTACTATAAGTGGTTTCAAATGTGGTATTTCCCACAGTCTCATTATCGTTGTCATCGTCAATTTCATTATCATCCTGTTCACTATTGTTTTCATCATCCAGAATATCTAAATTCGTGGGAATATTGGCATCCTCATTTAATGATGAAGAGTCCATGTGAGAATCACCAATCGGCTCTGTGGTAGATGAAGCACTGTCCACAGTGTCAAGGTTGTCTTGTTTCTCCATAGATAAGCTGAGGAAACAACCGCGAAAATTTAAAAGATTCAACTTCTCAATACTCAACGAGATGGTGTCAGCAACTGGTGGTACGTTGGTGCAGTGTGATCCGAGTGTACGGGCTTTGATCTTGCAAATGGATGCTCAGAGAAATGATATAGTTCTTCAAGAGTTGGACGATACGCATTTGTTTATTGTTACTGATAAAGTTCCATATGTTAAATTCGAATTAAACCAGATGCTTCTGAAGAATATTTACAATCCATTTGAAGAAGATGGCAATTGATTGATTCAAATACATTATGTAGGACGAGGAGAACTTTGCTCAAGTGGAGCGGTGGTATCCACATCAAGGTGGCTCGTATCACCTTGAGTGCTTTGGATAATCTGGTCTTCCAGTGGTTCGTCTGTTTTAGAATCATCTTCTAGCTCTTCATCGAATTTCAACAATGTCTTAATGTCCAAAAGATTATTCTGTAATGACAGGTCATCCAAAAGATCATCAACTTTGTTAGTAAAGAAATTGTTGAAGATTTCCGGCTCCATTATTTCACTTAAGTCTGCTGGATGGTGAGTGTTTTGCAAGTTTATGTAATATCCTTCATAATATTGAATAAGAATTTCCACCAAGTTATTAAACAAAATCTTCAAAATACTATAATCATTGATATAGTTAATAATTTGAGATTTAAATGTGGGAAGCAATTCATGAATCCTGGTCTTGAATTCTTTTGATGCTGTTTTCATATCTTCTTTGTTTAATGGTTCAATCAATTGATTTAAGTATTCTTTCAATAGATCATTTATGGAATTGTTGATTTCTAATTCAACTTCTGTTTTGGCGTCAATCATGTTGTCTATGACTTTAGGAACAGTCTTTTGAATAAGACTAAACCAACCATTCTGGTTTAAGTTGACTATTATATCACCATTTCTGATTAATGTGTACAATTCATTCAATCCACTTGTGAAGTCCAAAGATGTTTCTGTTCTGATAAATTGAATATCAAAGTTGCTCAATTGATACTTCAATATGATAAGGTTTTTTAAATAGTATAATTTAGAATCGACACTCCCCGAATACTTTAACGACAAAGCAGATGCTTTTTGTAAAATCTCTATGCATGCATGAACAATATAATGTGCCAAATCATCAAACACAACCGAGTTGATCAATTCATATATGTTTGAAAGAATCGTGAGAGCCTTACCGAGCGGTAGGTACAAATCTTCAAAGAGATTATCATCGAATTCATCGTCCAAAACATTTTTTGCCAGCTTTTTGTTACCGATTTTCAAGTCTTCTGGAGTGGGTTTATAAGGAATCAATTTGTTATCGATGTAAAGTTGAATTCGGAATATAAGCCGTGATTGACAGTCATTGAGAATTGGTTGAAAAATTTCTCCAAGGTTCAAGTCTTGGTCTGTGGATTGGTCTTCAAATTCGTAATAATTTTGTAACAAATTGGTCAACTGACACAACAAGCTAATATTCATTTCTTTGAGGATCTTTTGACGGATTGAGTCGTAAAAGGGATCAATAAGAGTCTTGAAGAATTCATACACCAAGTCATTTATGTAACTAGGTTTTGGGACCTCTTCATTGAATGCAAAAAACAGATTAAATAGCTTGAATTCCCGTGCAAGAACTTTAGCGATATAAGATAAATTATCTTGAGTGAACTTGACCAAATTATCTGAGTTGAACTTTGCTAAATCGGATGAAAAATTAATAAGAGTTAACCTGATTCTGAAATAGTAATTCAATACTTCAAGGAAGAGGCCCTTATATTCCTGTTCGTGTTTTTCCTCTATTCTTGAAATAAAAATAGATGCCAAATTTGGAAAACTGTGATATTCATCTGACAGCTCTTCAATGTAATTCTCAAACTCCTTGTACACGGAAATAGATTTTAAATCACTGTGCTGATTGACCGACAATTCCAACCGACGCAATTCATTCTTCATATAATCCTTAATCAAGGTCAATGCCCTTGTCATACACTGTCTGAACTTAATTTTATAAATCTCAATGTTTTTGAAGTTGACGCTATTGTCTTTATCCCTATTCAAAAACTCCAATGAATCGTTCAAGTTACTCAATATTCTAGGAAACGTTCTCGATCTGATTAATTTAAGATTGTTTGGAGTCGACAATTTCTTGGTGATTTCGTCCAAGTTTTCAAAGTTGCGTAAAATGCTGTTGATCGAGGCCAGTTTTGTCTGAAGGTCCTCTTGAGACTTGATAAGAGCCTGAGATTTAGTATTGAAATCCAGAGTCTTGTTATGTATGGTATGGTAGTGTGCGAGGATATCCAGAAGCAGTGATTGAAGCGATTCCAAATCCGATTTGAAGTGGTTCAATTGGGACAAGTTGGCATTTAAAATTCTCAGGTAGTTTTGTGCCAGGAACTGACTCAATTGTGTGATTTGTTTAGCTGCATCGAGATCAATATCTACAGAAGCACCGAGATACTCACCTTGCAAATGTCTGGCCCATAAATTGTCAAAATCATCTGCCGTAAAGGGATCCATAAGCATAATGGGTTTAGACACCTTGTTGAACAGAGGAATAGATCTGGATCGAACGAGTTTGACAGAAGATTGATCTCTCAGTTGCAAGATCGAGTCACTATCTGACTCCTCATGGAACCCAGGTACATCCAGGGCTATCGTTTGTACCAAAGATTTACTTCTTCCCCGAGCCATTTTTAATTGTGCAGCCGTATAAAGTGTTGGTCGAGTTGAGTTGAGATTCTCGCACTTCAAAATGTCTACATCGCGTCTTGAATTTTTCACTGTAATCAAGGGCCATGGAAGTATACTCAGATACCGAACTTACACCAGACGAGGACGAGGCATTGGTAGACCTCCAGAAAGAGTATGAGCTCAAGAAGGAGCAGCTTCTCGCCCAGAGGAAACGGGAACAAAAGGGAAGTGATACATTTTTAAATGGACTCAAAACACTGGCTGCGAAGCCTGTTGTGGCCCTCGATCTCAGTAAACGGGTATTTGAATTCGATGTACAATCCTACAGCTTACAGAGTTGCGACGAAACTGATTCATTCACCAAAGAGCCCCTTCGATCCCGGTCAATAGATGAAAAAAAATTGACGGAATGTCTTACCCAACACCAGATCAAGCTTCTAAACGTGATGAAGCTATTAGCTAAAGTGGTAAAACCAGATTACAAAGAACCACACTATAACAACTGGGCATTTGTGGGGTTTATTGTCGACAAATCAGACATTCTCCGTACTGCCAGAAACGAAAAGTATCTCAAGCTCCGGGTGGGAAACTTCAAGCATTCCATTGGCGTTACTCTCTTTGGAGAAGCCTACAAAAGACACTGGAAACTTATTGAGGGAGAGGTGGTGATGATATTGAACCCTCATATCTACAGACATGGTAAAGGATTTGACTTGAGTCTTTCAGAAAACATCAACAACCTTGTATCCATCGGCACTATTAGAAACATAGGCAAATGTCAAGCAGATGGCTGCAACAAATACATCAGTACCCAATTTAAACTCTGTGAATTCCACAATCTTCAGGAAGAAAAGAAAGTTTTGAAAAATAAGAGAATGGAGTTGAACGGACTGGTGAAAATGTTCAATCCCCAAGAACGGGCCCTTAATGAAGAATCCCAGATATACCACAGTAAAAGTCAATTTGATTCGAAAAAATACGTACGGGAAGATGTGTTCCAGAAGCAAGGGTCCAAGAGGAAACTTCAAGATACTCGAGCAAACGATAAACTCGAACAAAAGCTTCTCAAACTTAATGTTCCGAAGTTTGAAAAAATCGGACTTTTAAAGCTGAAGACGAAAGAAATCAATCAATTACGTAAAAAGGAAGTGCAATATCACCAACAACTCCGGGATGAATTCAAATCGCTCACTAAAAATAAACAAATCAACTTGGGAATGAGCAAAAAAGACAAAATTGTCAAACGGCAAAAATGGCAGGATAACATGGACAGTTATTCGACTAAATCGACAAGTAAGACGTTGACACCATCCAACTCCGATCAAATCATGCAAAACCTAAAGCCTGGATCTCCGACGCTTAAGTCCTTATCGGGCGTCAGGTCCGCGCACAACGCTTCTTCGTCCGCACAAAATTCTTCTTCGTCCGCACATATTCATGCACGGACCGGGCCTGTGCACACAACCGGCGATGATGATTCGGACGACGAACTCGATATCCAGTTCACCCCTCAGCAACGGCAATCATACGAGAAACTCCAAGCTTCTCCAGACCATAAGTCGGCATAGAATTACCCATTCGACCTCTAACCATAGAAATGGTGTGATATACTATGACGCCATATAGGACCCATGTGAAAGCAAAATGTTTCACACGCACAGTGCGCGTTTCACTGCCGTTACACCCAACATTTCAAGGGGATTTCGCATCCCCACAGCGACCGGCCCACGACCTGCATCGACTTCTTGCTGTGATGGGAAAATCATATGAAAACCTGACATCTGATGAAAAGTTATAAATAGGTGGAAACTCCCCCAACTAGACTCCACAACTAATCATGACATCTGCTATTATTTCTGATCAAGTTGCTGAGTACTTGACCAACTGGTACGTCGCCGTGCCCGGAGTTATTGTCGTGTACCTTGTTGCGGTTTACATCAGAGCTACCATAGTCGCAGCTAAAGCTGGTTGCAAAGCACCATACGTGCCTCCTGGAGGACATCATGCTTTCGGAATCCTTGCTAATTCTCTTAAACATAAAAGGGAAGGAACTTTGGACAAATTTGGAGAATCGATTCTCGGGCAGCATGGTACTTCCAAATTGAAAATTGGTGGTGTGGTTCCAATTATTTTGACCAAAGATCCAGAAAACATCAAGGCTATTTTGGGAACTCAATTTACTGACTTTGCCTTGGGAATCAGACACGAACACTTCAAGCCATTGTTGGGAGATGGAATTTTCACTTTGGATGGAAATGGATGGAAGAATTCCAGAGCTATGTTGAGACCGCAATTTGCTAGAGAGCAAGTGGCACATGTTAAGTCTTTGGAACCCCACATCAAGCTTTTGGAGAAACATGTTCAAAAATTCGGAGGTAAAGAGTTTGACATTCAAGAACTTTTCTTCAGATTCACTATTGACACTGCTTCTGAGTTTTTGTTTGGTGAATCGGTTGATACTTTGGCCGACGCTAGTATTGGAGTTAAACCTGACTTGGATTTTGAAGCCAAACATCAATTTGCTGAGAGTTTCAACATTTCTCAAACTTATCTTTCCACTAGAGCTTATTCACAAATCTTTTATCCATTGATCAATAACAAGGAATTCAGAGATAACAATGCTAAAGTGCATGAATTTACTAATTTCTTTGTTGACAAGGTGTTAGCTACTGATCCTCGTGAATTGGATGAGAAGTCCAAGGGTGGTTACATTTTCTTGTATGAATTGGCTAAACAAACTAGAGATCCAAAGATTTTGAGAGACCAAAGTTTGAACATCTTATTGGCTGGTAGAGATACCACTGCTGGTTTGTTGAGTTTCACCTTTTTGGAATTGTCCAGAAACCCTGAGGTTTGGGAAAAATTAAGAGCTACTGTCTTAGAAGAATTTGGTACTGGTACTAAAGAAGACATTGACGCTATTAGTTTCGAAACCTTAAAGAAATGTGAATACTTAAAATTCGTGATCAATGAAGCCTTGAGATTATACCCTTCTGTTCCAAATAACTTCAGAGTATCCACCAGAGAAACTACTTTACCAAGAGGTGGAGGTGCTGACGAGCTGTCCCCAATCTATATTGCCAAGGGTACTACCGTTGCATATTCCATCATTGCAACTCACAGACTTAAAGAATATTACGGTACTGATTCTCGTGAATTCAAACCAGAAAGATGGAGCAACTTAAACAAATTAGGATGGGCTTACTTGCCATTCAATGGAGGCCCAAGAATCTGTCTTGGTCAACAATTCGCCCTCACCGAAGCATCTTACGTGATTGTTAGATTATGTCAATTGTTCAGTAAAATTTCTACCACCAGCACAGAGTACCCACCAAAGAAGAATATCCAATTAACCATGTGCTTACAAAATGGAGCACCAATCTCCTTGAGTTAAACTTGAAGGCAGTTATTTATTTTACGGATTTAATGTATAGTTTTATGTAGTTTATAAAAATAGTCATCATCAAACGTCCAATGACAAGTCTCACGTAGTTGATTATCAAGGCTCGAGCTGCAAATGTTCATGTGTGCAGTGCGCATCGCGTACTAATAATTTTCATCTCTCCACTTATGTCTACTAAAAAGTTGAAAATGGCCCAAATCTGTACCCATTCCGGGACCTTCCATGCCGATGAGTCCCTCGCTGTATACATGCTCAGACAATTACCAAGATTACAAGATTACAAGCTTGTGAGATCCAGAGACCCTAAAGATTGGGAACAAAGTGAAATCGTGGTGGATGTCAGTGGAAAATACGATGGAGTCAAATACTTTGACCACCATCAAAGAGAATTCGACCAGACCTTCCCAGGATATAAAACCAAACTCAGTAGTGCTGGTTTAGTGTATATGCACTTTGGTAAAGATATCATTCGTCACAAGTTAGAGTTACCAGAGAGTGAAGAAAATTCTGCTATCATCAAAAGCATCTATGAAAGAATTTATAAAGAATTCATCGAAAGTATTGACGCTAACGATAATGGAGTAGCCAAATACGATAATGAAAAGGAGTTGCAGCCAAACTTCAACGATAAGTGCTTAACTTTGCCATCTATCGTTTCGGGTTTGAATCCCCAATGGTACAACGATCCAACTGATGAAGACTTCGATGCCCAATTCAACAAAAGTAGTCAACTCATGGGTCAAGTTTTCGAAAATGTCGTTAACTTTTACGGAGTCTCATGGCTTAAGTCCAAGGCCATCGTGGAAGATGCCATTGTTAATAGACTCAAGGTTGATCCATCAGGTAAGATTATCAAGCTTGACAAGTTCTGTCTGTGGAAAACTCATTTGTACAACCTCGAAAAGGAAAACAACATTTCAGAAGAGATCGAATTTGTTCTTTTCAGTGATGCCTCCGGAGCATGGCGTATAAGTACTGTCTCTATCACCAGTGGATCTTTTGAGTTCAGAAAAGGAATCAAGCAAGAATGGAGAGGAGTTAGAGATGCCCAACTTAGTGAAATGGTAGGCGTAGACGATGCAATTTTTGTTCATGCTAATGGTTTTATTGGAGGTGCTAAATCGTATGAATCTGCTTTGGAGATCGCTAGACAGAGTTTGTAATATATATAACTATTTATTAACCATAAAAGTTTGAACTTTACAGGCATATTAGAGAGGCTGGTCGTTCGTGCTACAAGAGATTAAATGTCGCAATAAATTTCTTTTACCATAAATATTTCCTCACAGAGATTATATCTCGCAGCAAGTATCCTGCGCACATCTCTTGAAAATTCAATCTGCCAAGGCTCAAGCAGCTAGAAGTCTTATATCAATAATAGACAACGTTGACAACCCTTCTCTGGATCTTCCTTTTCGCCTCTATAGTCGTAAATCATATTACTGGCCTCAATCTGTAGTGCCCACGTTTACCGAACATTGGGGTCCTGTGTGAAGTGGGAGCTGCCAAGAGTCTTGGCGATAATTTGATATCTTGTTTCAATGCTTCCTCGCTTATGGCCCCAACAAGATGCCCAATTTGAGAATCAAATTCATAGCTTGCAGCAACGGTCCTGCACCAACCGTCGATCCAGTCCAATTTCTTATTCCCACGGCCCTCGTAGAACCCACCTAATAAATTTACGTCGGGCACTTCAATTGTATCGGACATCGCGCTCTGAAAATTATAAATAGCCGCATTCCCTCTTCTCGTCGAAAAACTAATCGCAATTACTGCTATTGACTCACCTATAAATTACTGTGGAAAATAAAGTCTTCTAGCTCTAATATCAGCTCAACTGCTCAAAATGACTCTCCAAAAAGTCAGATCCATGCAAATGAAAATGTCCAAAATGAGGACTTGAATTTTTCTCCCGAAAAATTTGGTGCCGTTGAACCTTATCAACAGCCCAAAGACCAAGTATTGAAATCTTGGAACGTCGATGCCGAGACTGGTTTATCTGCTGCTCAAGTTGAGCAAAACTTAAAGACTTATGGTCCTAACAATCTTGGTGAAGACTCTTCTATTAGTTACACCAAGATCTTAGCTCATCAAATTTTCAATGCCATGATTTTGGTGTTGATTATCTCGATGATTATTGCTTTAGCCATCAAAGATTGGATCTCTGGTGGTGTTATTGGTGGTGTTATTGCTATTAATATTATTGTTGGTTTCGTCCAAGAACTCAAGGCCGAAAAGACCATGGGTTCTTTGAAGTCGTTATCTTCTCCTAGTGCTCGTGTGCTTAGAGATGGTCAAGAAATTAACATTTCTACCGAAGACGTTGTTCCAGGTGATATTGTTCACATTCGTGTGGGTGACACTATCCCTGCTGATTTACGATTATTCAGTACTACTAACTTGGAGGCTGATGAAGCTCTTTTGACTGGTGAATCCTTACCTGTTGCTAAAAACTCTGATGAAGTTTTTGACTCCGAATGCCCAGTTGGTGATAGGTGTAACATGGCATACTCTTCTTCTGTTGTTGCCAAGGGAAGAGGTATTGGTGTTGCCGTGACCACTGGTTTGAATACTGAAATTGGACGGATTGCTTCTTCTTTGAAGGATTCGGACGATAAATTGATTGCTCGTCCTGTTGAAGGATCTGGGGTGGGTGGTTATTTCGTGGCTGGTGGAAAGACCATCTACAATGTTATTATGAACGTTTTGGGTGTCAGCGTAGGTACCCCGTTGCAACGTAAATTGTCATGGTTGGCAATTTTATTGTTCTGGGTTGCTGTAGTCTTTGCCATTGTAGTAATGGCATCTCAAACTTTCAGAGTTAACCGTTCTGTTGCTATCTATGCTATTTGTGTAGCATTATCTATGATTCCATCTTCTTTGGTTGTTGTCTTGACCATTACTATGGCAATTGGTGCTCAAGTAATGGTCTCGAAACACGTTATCGTTAGAAAATTGGATTCCTTGGAAGCTTTAGGTGGTATCAATGATATTTGTTCTGATAAAACCGGTACATTAACCTTGGGTAAGATGATTGCAAGAAAGGTTTGGATTCCTACTGTTGGAACTTATTCTATTCAAAATTCAAATGATGTCTTGAACCCTAAGGACGGCGATGTCACTTTCAATGAAGCAAGTCCTCATTTCGTTAAGCAATGTGATGAGGAGATCAACTTTTTAGACAAATTGCCTAGCCCTGTTCCGTCTAACTTTGAAAAATGGTTGAATACTGCTACCTTGGCGAATATTGCTACTGTCAAAGAAGTCACTAACGATGAAGGTGAAAAGGTCTGGGAAGGACATGGTGATGCCACTGAAATTGCTATCAATGTCTTTACTCAAAGATTGGACTATGTTAGAGATGATTTTGTTGAGACTAATGAGTTGGAACATGTTGCTGAATATCCATTTGATTCCTCTATCAAAAGAATGTCGGCAATCTTCAAGAATAAACGTACTGGGGACTGTCAAGTTTACACCAAAGGTGCATTCGAAAGATTGTTGGCCATTTGTAATTATTGGTATGGGGAAACCCCCGGAAACCAAGAACTTGTCCCTTTGACAGAAGAAGACAAATTGATCATCGAAAGTAATATGGCGGCATTGTCTTCTGATGGATTGAGAGTTTTAGCTTTTGCTACCAGACAAATCAATTTGACAAAGGAAAACCATGAGTCCAGAGAAGTCGTCGAACAGAATCTCATTTTCCAAGGTTTGATTGGTATCTATGATCCACCAAGACCAGAAACTAGAGGGTCTGTTAAAGCTTGTCACAGGGCTGGAATTAATGTTCGTATGTTAACTGGTGACCATCCTGGTACAGCTCGTGCTATTGCTCAAGAAGTAGGAATTGTCCCCTACAACATGGCTCATTATGCAGAAGACATTGTTAAAGTAATGGTCATGGCAGCTTCCGATTTTGACAAATTAAGCGACGAAGAAATTGACAATTTGCCAGTATTGCCGTTGGTTGTGGCCAGATGTGCTCCTCAAACAAAGGTCAGAATGATTGACGCTTTACATCGTCGTAATAAGTTTTGTGCTATGACTGGTGATGGTGTCAATGATTCGCCTTCCTTGAAAAAAGCTGACGTTGGTATTGCTATGGGTATGAATGGTTCCGATGTTGCCAAGGATGCATCCGATATTATTTTGACTGATGATAATTTTGCTTCCATCTTGAATGCTATTGAAGAAGGTAGAAGAATGTCTTCCAATATTCAAAAGTTTGTCTTGCAATTGTTAGCAGAAAATGTTGCTCAAGCTTTTTACTTAATGATTGGTTTATCGTTCATTGATACTGATAATTATTCTGTATTCCCATTGGCTCCAGTTGAATGTCTTTGGATTATTGTGGTTACTTCTTGTTTCCCGGCAATGGGTTTGGGACAAGAAAAGGCCAGTGACGATGTTTTACTTGTTCCCCCAAACAAAAACATTTTCACCTGGGAAGTAATAATTGATATGTTCGTTTACGGTATTTGGATGGCAGCTTGTTGTTTAGCAGTCTTTTCTCTTGTGGTATTCAAAATCGGAGACGCTAATTTGGGACACAACTGTAACACCGAAAGTGGGCAAAATTGTGATTTGGTATTCAGAGGTAGGTCAGCTGCATTTGCATCCTTTACTTGGTGTGCTGTTCTTTTGGCTTGGGAATGTATCCATATGAGAAACTCCTTCTTCAGAATGAGACCTGAATCTGAATTACCTTGGTACAAAGTATTGGCTACTGATTTATGGGATAACAAATTCTTGTTTTATTCAATCATGGGTGCCATTGTTTCTGTTTTCCCGGTGGTTTACATCCCAGTGATCAATGATAAAGTATTTTTACATGGACCTATTGGTTATGAATGGGGATTGTCAATTGGATTTACTGTTTTGTTTTTCATGGGTTGTGAAGTTTGGAAATGGATCAAGAGAATTTACTTGAGAAAGAGAAATGCTAATAACCCAGAGTACGAATTGGAAAGAAATGATCCTTTCCAAAAGTATGCTAGTTTTTCTCGATCTAACACCATGGTTGTTTAGAATTATTTAATTGTATTTTCTGCCTCTAGTGATTTATAGTTTACATATAAAGATTTCAACCAACACAAAATTAAAGCTGCGAATTTTGCTTATTCTAATTTTTTTAATGATTGAAGTATCTGTCAACGACCGTCTTGGTAAGAAAATTAAAGTCAAATGTTTGCAAACTGATACCGTGGAAGACTTGAAAAAAGTGTTATCACTTCAGATTGGAACCAATTATGAAAAAATCGTCTTGAAGAAAGGTAACCAAATTTTCAAAAACCACATTACCCTTGACGACTACGAAGTCCATGATGGATTTAATTTTGAATTATATTATACATGAAAAATGCTAAATATGATTAAAGAAAGTAATCGATTTGTTTTGACTTGAAATAAGCCGTTTCACACACGCCTTCTCCGTTCATAGATTTACCGTTAATAGTATCTTCATCATTCTGTGGTGATGCCTCAAATACATTGAAATATTGACCTGAAATGGTATTGGTTTTGCTGTGATAATTAGTGTGAGAAATCTCCAACACACTGGCTTTGTTCCCACATCTATAGCAATAATTAGGAGCTGACCACACCGTAACACACTTGCCGTTCCAATAACTAACAAATCCCTCGTTACACAATTGGTGGGCCCTAATTATCTGCACCAAGTCATTGTCGTGGCAGAATTTGTTAACCACGTCTGATCCAAATAAGTAGCCAGCACCTCTAGGACTCAACTTGAAGTCCATTATTTCGGGATCCGGGTCTGACCATACCAAATCCGCCATGATCCCATCGTGGGGAATTTCTTTAAATCTGTCGACAGCTCGAATTTGATCTAACTGTTGACAACTTGGTGAGAGACCACCGTGAGTTGCAAAAATTTTCTCGTCTATTATGGCCCCCAACGGTAAATAATCGAATACGTCGGTGATGTAGCTCCACACGGCAGAACTTCCGTTGTACTTGTTCAAGACTTCCGTGTAAAATCCGTAATTAGTCGTGATGGTTCGTGATTCATGATTGCCTCGTATGAGGAATATCCGATCTGGATATCGAAGTTTAAGGCAAATCAACAATGTGATAGTTTCCACCGAATAATATCCTCTATCTACATAATCCCCCAAAAATAGATAACTTGTATGAGGTGGTGGGCCTCCTATGTTGAATATTTCAAGGAGATCATGGTATTGGCCGTGAATATCTCCCACCACAGTCATGGGCGACTGGATTTTCATGATATTTGGCGTCTCAAGGAGCGAGGTTTTAAGCTGGTGACATAGGTGCTGTATGACATTCTGAGGAAGTGTATGATGGGAAGTCGGATCGAGAAGTTGCTCGAGACAATGGTCTAAATCGGCAACCGTCGAGAGTGGGATTGTCATAATACGAGACTCAACTGTTTGCGGGTGCGAAATTTTTCATTCAATCTACTTATTTTAGTTTAGTTGAGTTTATTTTCCTAATTGTTTGTCTACAGCTTTGGACAAAACTTCCAAACCTTGGACAATTAACTCATCAGGAACATTCAATGCTGGCACGAAACGGATGACGTTCATTCCAGCACTGAGAATCAACAAACCGTTATCTCTACATTCTTCAATGATCTTGTTGATGTCTACACTGGTATCAAATTGTAACCCTAATAAAAGACCCTTTCCCTTGAGTTTGATCAACTCTGGATATCTTTCGATTATACGGTTGAATCCTTCGATGAACTTTTGTGACTTCAGTTCTACTTCATGTAAAAACTCTGCGTCACTGACCTTGTCAACCACAAATGTACCAATCTTAGACCCCAATGGATTACCTCCGTACGTGGTTCCATGGTCTCCTACTTTCAAAACATTTTCTATCTTGTCATTTATCATGGTGGCTCCAATTGGAAATCCATTTCCTAATGCTTTAGCCATCGTGACAATGTCTGGGTGTCCTTCAGCAGGCAAACTACCGTGGGCCCATAATTGACCGGTTCTTCCTAATCCACATTGAATTTCGTCGTAGATCAACACAACATTGTTCTCAGAACACAATTGTCTTAATTGAATCAAGAACTCTGGATCCATAGGGGTCACACCTCCTTCACCTTGGATGGGTTCAATAATAACTCCACAGGTCTTGTTTTTGTCCATCAAAGACTTGACACTCTCAATGTCATTAGCTTTAGCAATTTTCACTCCAGGGATCAAAGGGGCAAATGGAGCTTGGTATTTAGGGTTTGGTGTAACCGATAATGCACCCATGGATCTACCGTGGAAAGCATTTTCAAAGGCTATCAATTCGAATTTCTCAGACAGGAAACTCTTTCCGTACTTTCTAGCAAACTTAAGAGCAGCTTCGTTAGCTTCGGTACCAGAGTTGCAAAGGAACACTCTTGATGAATCATGCATACCTCCAGAAGCTTTGGTCTTTGTCACAAGTTTATTGCATAATTCTCCAGCATGTAAGTTATAGAATAAATTAGAGCAATGGATCAATGTATCGACTTGGCTCAGTACCAACTGGGTCACATCCGGATTCGAGTGACCTAAGGCCGTGACGGCAATTCCAGCAATAAAGTCTATATATTCCTTGTTCTCCAAGTCGTACAAATAACTACCTTTTCCATGAGTAAACACTATGTCTGGTCTAGCATATGTGGTTGCAGTGTATGGTTTGATAATTGTACGAATAAAATCCTGGCTCTGAGACCCATCAGCACTCTTCTTAACACTACTGGCATGTACCAGTCTGATGTTGGTAGCAACAGTTCTCTTCAAGGACGAATTGGCAACGAATCTAAGCATAGTCCAACGTTTTGAAGAATTAAAATTGGAAAAAGATTTCGCATCGCGGTTGAGTCATTTTTCACTTGCCGTTTTGGGCTAGCGCCTATATTACAGTACGTCCAGGTTACACAATTACAAACATTATTCTAGGTTTACACTCGTTCAATATCAATGGTAATCTCTAATTTGAAATTATGTCTTTCTCTCTTTTTGATTTTGCGAGTTATAAGTCTGGATATTTCAAATCGGAGCCGGGCTTCATCGTCTGCCGAACCACCTTGCATCAAAAGTTTAAGGCCCACTACAAACGTTTCGTAGTTGAACTTGGTGATGAACAATTTGTCAATTTTATAGGTGGATTTAAAAGCATCCAAGCCGTGAATCTCATTGGTGATTGAAAGCTTAAGCTTGTTGTAGATATGGTTTGAGCTAGGGTATGACAAAAGAAGCATTCCTCCCAAAGCCTTGACCAATTTCCAACCAGTGAGACAAAAGAGTAACGAAATCACCAACGATGCGAGTTCATTAGCATCGATTTCCAATTGTCTCAGCATGAACTCAGACATTATTGGTGAAAGAAGAAGAAACACGGCGTACAGGATTGTAAGCATGTAAGTTGGGTTCTTTGTGACAATATCGGTGATTTCATCTATCTTATCCCAGATCTTATTAGTTTTGGCAGGTGGCTCGATTTCGTCCAATATTCCAATATTACTAATATTTCTGTTGTGGCTGGGAGTTTGTTTAATAATATTATTGATCTTTTTGGATGCCAAAATATAGTTCGAGGTCACAACAGTAATCACCAATGTCATTAGAAGAACCAGATAATAAACAAACAGATTTATCAACGGGTCACTAGTTCTATGAACATGGTGAGACCCTCCGTGACCATGACCAGAGTCTGATTTGTCGCCTTCCATTCCAAAGAATCCAAAGATGAACTCTTCGAATATATGACTCAATAAATCAAATCCAACCATTATCAATGAGGCTGCCAATCCAAATCCAATAAGAACTTCGAGTCTACCCAACCCGAAAGGGTACACTATTGATGCATTGTTCCATACTTCGAAATTTGACATAATCTCCACCATGATGATGACCAAGGAACCAAGAGAATCGTAAAAGATCAAATGTGCCAATGTCGATAGTTCAGGGACCTGTATCTTGTGTCCTGACACAAACACAAGTATCGATAAGCACAAATGAATTGCTGACCAGCCCAATTTAATCTTCTGGTCCTTTGTGATCGAAGCAACTGATTCTTTAAATGTGGGAATTGGATACAGATCGGGTATAATCGAGAGGTATTCAGTATCTAGTGAAGACGGTGTGGGCTCTTGGAAAAAATTCATCGATACAGAGGAGTGTTTATACTTGTGACCCTTTCTGTGTGCTGGTTTCACAGACAAGCTATTATTATTGTTTAAAGACATTTCCTGGGACTGGAAATTGAACGGCTGATACAGCTTGGAAGGAGAAGAGCCCCTTCTGACGGGACTTTTAGACCGGAAATGTTTGTTTGCTCTTGTGGGTGATGTTGATCTTGTAGGTGATCCTGACCTAGATGAATATGAAGGAGCAACGATGGGTGGTGGGATATAACTTCTTCTGTGGCCATGTCTCGAATTATTTATAGGCGATTGAATAGCAGATGCTGTCGAAGAATTGGGGTTTGTGATACTGATATTTGGATTCGTGTAAGGACTCTCATCATACCTGAAGCTGTCGTCGCCGAAAAAGGCTGATTTCGGTCTGGGCTTGGTTGATGAAGAGGGTCTCATCAATTGAGTAGGAGAATTGAGTGATGACACAGATAATCTCCTACTGTGGCCAAAGTTCAAAATGCTTCCATGTGACAAGTTGGGAGTTGATGGCCCATCATCTGATCTTTCGTCTAATTCTGCAATTGAATCAGTTGAGAAATTGGCACTGGCTAAATACCCAAAGTCGGTTGAAGGTTGAGCCTGAGATTGCGACTGGGATTGAGATTGTCCTATAGGCTTGGTTTTGTTAACGAGTGGAGATGAGTCGACACTGGAAGAATCGTCGAGCTCATCAATAGAGGTATCATAGCCTCTGTCGTGCAGTTCAAACGGTTCTCCTAGTCTATCCATGAAATAAATAGTTTCGTGCTGAAGGTAAAACAAATATTCAAGTTTCTGGAGAATGAGAATTTGAGAAATGGACGTGTCAAGGGAAAAGAGGTAAATATTGCATGCACCGATTTGCAGCACCTCAAGAGTTAGCAAAAAACAACTAAAAATAAGTTTCTATGATATGTATAAGATTCTGGACGTTCTACTTAAAGATAAAGTACACCAACTTTACCACATATTATAAAGGTGGAGTTAGTACGTTGCGTGACAAGGTACAACCACTAAGGTGGATTTTGTTTGGTGACATACGCGTCGAACAACAGTAGATTGATTCTTCCGTTGTTGAGACCTGTATCAGTATTTTCAATTATTTCAAAGCTTTTGATTTTGAATGCTGGAGGAGATAATTGATGGATCTTGTTCTCTCCTAAGATATTGAACGGTTCGCTAGATAAGAACACCGAATCTCTGGAGTTCTTCGTCAAAAGGAGGTTGAAATTATTAATTGTTTGATAATCACTACTATTGTTGATGTCACTTTCATCCAAGGTTGCAGCTGATTGGATTGAATCCTGATTTAAATATTTTTGTAGGATGTCATGATTGTCTATCTCTGGTAGCTCAAAAATGGCTGCAAATTTTTCAATCAACTTGGAGTTGTTTGAGTTCACATTGGGCATTGAAGTTGCTTGAAGGGCCGGGTTCGGGCTTGCACTAGTAGTCAATTGGTCATTTGATCCTGTCTTCTTGCGAATATCGTTGCCCAATTCAATCCCGATAAGATTCTTGAATATCAACATCAAGTCATAAAGCAATATTTTGAGTTTACCATTTTCGTGTTCTAAATATTCGCAAAACAAAAGAGTCCTCAAGTTGATCAAGAAGTCAACTCCTGATTCATTATTGAGAATAAACTTGGCTACTGGCTCCTTGAAAATAATAATGATCCGAATAAACGTGGATAAGGATAAATTGACAGACAATGAGTCTACCGGTTTATCCTTTACATTCAAAAGGTCCAACAAGTTAATAAGGTATTTCACCAAATCATCGGTCACTAATGATGTTACCTCGTGAGACTCCATGGAAGAGATGGAAAATTTCTTAAAAAAATCGAATAAAATTGGTAGCACATCTCTATCTCCAATCATACATGTAATTGACATTGTCTCGTGAGAAAAGCCAATATTCGAGAAAAGTATGGAGCTGAAAATAGTAAGTAAATCATTCTTTATGTCACCAGGCATCAAATTGAAAAGTTCCCCAAAGAAAGAATTTTCTTGTGAAAAGTGGAATTGAAATTTTGGTATCATGGCTTTGATCATCATATCCATCTTATGAAATCTTTCAAGTTCAGGTATACCTAAAACGTCTCTTGAGGATATCAATCTGAATAGTATTTGGAATAATGGAAGATTGAACTCATTAATTTTATCTACATTTTTCAACAAGTCTTCGGAAGAAGTGATATGGCAGTTGATGTAGGATAATTTATTAGCCAAGTTGATTAACTGAGTGTCATCAAAATGCGTTTTAATGTTCTTCATAAATGACCTTGATCTGTTCAAAATCCATCTTTGTAAAATCTCTTTCACTCTAGAATTATAAGAAATAATGTTATCACCCTGTAAAATATCCATCGAATTATTCTTGAGTTCGTGAGCAATTACTTCTAATGTCTTCTCTCCACATTTGGCGTGGAAGGGACCTCTGGAAAGCTGTAGAAGTAAAAATTGTGGCGGTGACAAAGATTGAACTTCCTCATTTTCATCTCCAATTATTAAATCATAGAGAAGAAACTGGAAGTTGTATGGAATATCTTGATTATTGAAAACGATAGTAATCAGATTAACTGTTTCATAGATAGTTAAAATTTCATTGCAGATCAACTTTTTCAGAAGGATCATAAATTTTTGTTTATCTTTATCGTTGTCGAATTTTTCCATCTGCTTTTGAAGGAAATAGGAATAACATTCGACAAAAGAGAATGAATGTTCAGTATGGAGAACATTCCTTGTGTTTATAAGCATTCTGATTAAGACATTCTCGTCTTCAGCTGATATACGATTTCCAATCTTCATATAGTAGTCTAACAACCCCAATGCCAAACGTTTGAGTCCATTCTCACCAGCATACTGCTCATTGTAATCTCCTAGCTTCAAGTTGGAAAATGCATCAGCAATCTCTTCTTTGGTCATAGGAACATACGTAGTGTTCAATAACTGATTAAGTTCGTCGCTAAAATCGTCTATTGAAAATTCCTCGTTGGCTTTGTCAATAACTGCCTGTGAATTGAGTTTCATGGGTGAGTCTACTGTAGCTTTAGAAAAGATGAATTGCGGAACAGTAGCTGGCTTCTGGATCTTAGAATTAGGACTTGCACTTGACGTGACCCTCGTATCGAATGAATTATCTATGAATTCCCAAACAGCTTGAAAATTCAAATATACAGACTCTCTGGTGGCAAGGTCCTTGAAATTTGACATTACTAAACGGAACAACTCGTACCCCACAGACCCTGACTCATTACCTGAAATGGTCTTTATTAATTTGAAATGCTTTATCATCAACATGGCAATGAGATACAATGAGTCCATATCAAGCATTATCATTTTACCATCATTCTTCAATGTGTGTTTAACGATCACTTTGAAGAAAACAGCAAGGTTATCACAAACAGAATAAATCTGATATAACAAAGCCACTGTCAATACACGAATATGTATCAATTTTGATGATGAATTAAGTACGGTCTTGATTTCATTTGTCATCCAGTTAACCAATAGATACATGATTCCTACCTCTAAATTAGCAAGATAGTCTAACAGACATGATGTAAGATTATTTCTCTTGAGCTTATCAATCACCTCAGATTGAAGGATTTCTTGTCCTGACTTGAATTTATCGTTGAAATCAATCGTCTCGTTACTCCATTTTCTCAAAATGTTATCACATTGCTTGTTGTTTAACACTGGTAAATTCTTCAAGATTGATAGATGGATATTAATGAAAGGATTGTTCAAGTCTAAATCGGATCCTGGTTCCGTGTAGAAAATTCCTGATGCTATTAACTTCCTCAAATATGCAGATATCGTAATAATTTTCAATTGATATAGTTCGTTTATCAACACAAACATGGACCTAAAATTAATCATACCAGACTGGGTTTCGTTCTCCAACAAACTGTAAATTACATCGAGAATAGTGCTTTCGACAGAAGCTTTGACTTTAGCAAGAGCTTTAACGTTCGGTGCTACCACAATTTTGTGCTTGACGAATCCACAGAACATTAAGATATTTTCACTTGAATGACCCGGATATCTATATGTGCAAATACACCACATAATAGCAATGGACATGTTTAGTCTCCACTTTGAAGATTTCAAATTCGGTCTCAAAAGTTTTGCTAACTCTTCGTTGAATTTCACTTTATCCAAACAATCTATTATTCTGAACACATCCTGCCTTCCTCTGTTAATAAAGAGATCACTTTCAAGTGAGTCCAACTCATCTGAGACCTTAACCTCTGGTGATATGATGCTATCAAACTGTAAAGGAGTAAACCCAGCAGGGAAAGAATTCGTCCTTTTATGATTTGAATGAAAGGATACCGAATATTGTTCCTCTTTGACAGGATTAGCTGGTTTGGTGGTTTTCAAGTTGAGCATAAGACTTTCATTTCTCTGTTGTATTAATTGGAACTGTTTTTGTGTGTCTTCGATTTCCTGCTTAGCCATTACCTCTGGGTTACTTAACAAGACATCGTACAAAGTTCTCCCCAAGAACAACCAATAATTCGGAATAATAAACGAATTAGTGTTCTGTTTAAATAAGTACTTGATAGAATCGGATATCTGACTTAGTATATTACCCTTTATTTTAGACGAGAGACTCCTCTCTGGTGATACTTTGCTGTTTTGCTTAGGATTAAATACAGGAAGCTTTGAAATGAAATAGTAATTGAGTAACAAGACCTCACTGAGCTCCTTGCACATGTAGTCCAGCTTGATTATTTCATTCCAGAACATTTTCTGAAGTAAAAGGGCCACGAGTCTCTGACCTATATTGATATCCAGCTCCTTGAACTGAGTCATGTCAGATGTGTGGTCCTCGTCTGTTTCATCCTCTGACTTAGATGTCAACATTAAATGAATTAAATAGGAAGTCTCAAGGTTCAAACCTTCTTTGAACAACCGTATTATCGACATTATGGTAGTTGGCTTGTCAATCAAGCACTCCAAGTATAAGCATTGAATGTACTTGAGCAAATAATTCATTTTGTTCATGACATCAGGCTTCTTCTCAACACTGGTCACTAGAGACAATTCTCTAGAAAATCGAAACAAATAGTCCATAACCTGTTGGGTCCATTCCTGTAGCCATTGGGATTCATAGTTTTCTGCTCCCAGGTCTGAAATCCCTCTTGTTGATGCCTTCTTCCGGATCGATATTGAATCGCCATACAAAACACATTTAGTGAACCAAATGGCCCTCGTTATCGGTACCGATTTGGCACATAGCACCTCCACCAACACCTTATTTTTGATACCATGAGGAATCCTCAGAGATACCTTTTCGAGTGGAGTGTCAGGATTGGCAAGATCATTCAACCAAGCGTCTCTTTTCAGTGAAGTAAGCGTCACTCTTGCAGGCAACTTGAAGTTATTAGAGTCATATCTAACTTTGTTTATCACTTCGTTTCTGGTCTTGTAAACACTTGCAAGATGTTGGGAGAGTTCCTTCAACACTTCAACGCAGTTTTCTCCAGAAGAGAATACGGTGGCTTGAATGAAGTTCCGGGCTGTATAATATTCGTTGGACACCTGAGGTGCTTCGAATAATCCTTTATTCAAATAGAGGGAGTTGGACATTTTGTCCAATTCTTTGGTGGAAGCTTCCCCTTCAACCTGGGTATGGTCTCTCCACGGATGGAAGTCCGGGTATGTTAGATCCTTGCCCTTTTGCCGAAGATGTTCAATCTCATCTTTATTCTTCGAGTCTAACGGATAGATGAGCCCCTCTGGTTCGTCTAGTCGGTATTTCATGGACTTCAACTCATCCGTGCTGTTCACATTCTGTGAAACTTTAGCCTGTGTGGAAAGCAAGCTGTTCCGGCTTCGTGGTTTGGACATTGCCGTAGAAAGATGGGAATATGTCTGCTATCAAGAGATAATTCGAATGCGGTGAGAAAAATGGGGTTGTTTCTCACGTGACGAGAAAAGGTGTTCTATGGTTATTGTGAAACTTCAACATTTACTTTCATATACAGCTATAAAATCTACCAATCATCGTCATCATCCTCTTCTTCATCATCACTATCACGGGTTACTTGTCTCTTTTTCAAGGCATCAGCAATAGAGCCGGCCAAGGTGCTTTCCTCCTGCTTTTTGGCCTGGAGAGCTGCTGCGAGACCATTGCCCATGTTTCCGGTTCCATTAGCAGAGCCATTGGAAGCTGCTGCTGCCGAAGAAACAGCTGTAGATGCCGTTTTGGCAGCTGCAGGAGGTGGTGGGGGTGGAACTGACTTGTTACCACCACCACCAAAGAAACTGGCAGGAGGATCGCATTTTTCCATGAATGATAATGGAGCCCAACCTTCCTTAGTTTCTTCCAAATCTTTGACCAAACCCCATTGTCCATTCTCACTAGCTACATAGACCACCGAATCTTTCTTAAGTGGAATAGAACCAGCGACTGAACCATCATAGTCAAAGTTCACCTTGTATGTTGGATACTTTGGTGTTTTAGCTGCTGACAACGCTGGAGGTGGTGGTGGAGGTGGAGGAACGGCCTTCTTGACTGGTGCTGGTGCTGGTGTTGCGGTCTGTATTTGTGTATGAGCAGCAGGCTGTGGAGGTGGAGCCTTCTTGGCTGGTTTATTTGCAACCGGTGGGGGAGCTGGTTTACGGGCTTTAGAAGGCACTGATGGAGCATTTTGAGCTGCGGCTTGGGAAACTGGTGGTTGATAACTTTGTTGAGCCGCAGGTTGTGCAGGCATTTGATATGATGGTTGCTGGAAGGAAGGAGTTGTTCTGGAAGCTGGAATATTTTGATGTTGGGAGTAGCCATTTGATTTTACACCTCCTCTGTTGTAGTATTTGCTGTAATCTACTTTACCGGAAACACCTCTCGGTCTCTTAGGATTGACGCTACTTGCAGGCAATCCAGCAGCAACAGTAACGGTACCCGATTTGTAGACATCTCCGTGTTTAGGAGCGTTTCCTACAACCACTTTAACAGTGTGGAATTTACCTGGTTTCTTCTGGTATTGGATAGTAGGTCCTATTTGAATAGATAATCCAGGGTTGGCTTTCTTCAAATGAGCCACTAACTCAGTCTTGAAATCCAAATTAATGAAAATATCAGGTGTTGTTGGGGTTGGTGCATGTAATGATAAAGCAATCCAATTGTCTTGAAACGAAGATAAGCCCACATAATTAAGACCTCCAATTGGGATGGTGAATTCTTTTTGTAACAGAAGCTTTCTATCAACAAGTTGTTCTGCTACAACATAAAAGGAATTTTTGGTCATAATGAAGACTCTTGCAAGTCTCTTAGAAGACCTACCGAACTTAGATAAAAGTATTTCTCCTTTAGATGAGAAAACCACATGCTCGTTAATTCCCACTTGATTAACCACGTACTTTCCGTATCCAGTAGAATCATTACATCCAAGGTAATCACCCATAAATGCCCGAGATCCCAACATTGAAAATCTACGACGTTCCTTTCTGTTATGAAGTAATTGGTTACCATAATCTCTAAACTGTTCAAACTTGTTTCCATGACGCTTTGTCTTCCAAGCTCTTTGCATGACAATAGCGGCATCTTCCTTTCTCTTCAAGTACCTTCTCCAAGCTCTTTGAATCCTCGCTGCCATATTATGCCAGTACTTGTCTCTCATATCCTCCAAAGCAAACAAGGTTTCAGGAGTCTTAATAAACACTTTGGTTGTACCCATTTGAAATTCGGACTCAGGAATGTAACAAGCCTTCAAGATTTCTCTTACAGCAGAAATGTCGTCACCTTGCCAGATATAATCACCAGCATAACCAGTCTTGGGGGATAATAAGTAGAATCTTCTAACAAATTTATCAAAAGTAGTACGATAAGCAAATCCAGCTCTACGAATTCTCACATTTTCTTTCAATCCCAAATACTTGATTTGATGTAATACTTGATGGTTATCATATTCCTTAGGCCTCTTTGTCTGATTAGGTTTGATTGTTCTGATGTACGATGGTTGGCATTGAGATAAAGTATCCACCAAAAGATTAGCACTTTTCTTGATCTTGTCAGATGCAGTTTCATGTCTCTTCTTGCTATCAAGTAAAGTAGTCAATAAGTGAGATGGGAACAAGACCTGGGTTATAAACGAATTCTTAGAAGTAGACAACATTTCCAATAAGTCTCTCAACATAGCATCTTTATTTTTATCTGTCATACCACTAACTTCGTAAGTAACATCACCAGCATAATGTTTGATGATGAATTTTCCTTTCCTGTCTTCGAAATGACGATTAGTAGATCCTACCATAGCTAATCTTTGGGCGAAGACTTGGTCTGCTGCATCTGAATCGGCATGGGCCGTTTTAACAGAATCATTCAAGGCTGAGAATAATCCTGGAGTTGGTCTAGTGGCTTCAATTAAGTCACAGACCACCTTGTTGTTGAAGTACTGGATAGGAGTCCATTTAATTTGTTCTTGGACGTATTCGTCTTGTTCAGCTTTCAATGTCAATTGAATGAAAATTTGTTGCAATTTCTCATTAACATAATTAATACAGATCTGTTCGAAGGAATTCTGCTCAAAAATTTCGAATCCATAAATATCCAAGATACCAATTGACTTCTTTTCAAATTGTTCACTCGTACCTTTCAAAGATTGATTAACTCTCTCGACGATCCACTCAAAAAGGTTATTATAAATACCCTTAGCCAATGCATCACGAACAGCAGTTGCTTGCACAATGTTCAAAGGAGAATGGTAAGTACTTCCTCTTCTAGCACCATGACTGGTTTGAACAATCTTCTCGGTGATAGAAGTTCTAACCAAATTGGCATCGGATTCTAACAAATAAGCCACAAAGTTTGTGACGCTTTCATCTCTAATGGCAGCATTTCCTTGTTCATCTTCCACAAAAGATATGTTACCAACCCACAATATGGCAGCCAACATTCTAAAGATCAGATCTTGCTCCAGAGCCGATAATCCAATGATTTTCATGGCATTTAAAGTATCCTGGAAATCCTTTGAATCGTTTACCCCATCAACAGTAACACAACCAGCGGCCGAGGTATAAATGTATGTTTCTGGACCCTGAATCCCAAACTTTTGTTGGTATTCTGGAGGGCAATGCTTGGTGAACTGATAAAAGATATGAAAGTTTCTTTCATTAGTGATTTGGGATACGACTCTTTGTTTTTCTAATAAATAATTGGTTATATGGGCTGCAATTGGTTGGTAATTAGAAGGATTGAAGTATATTTCCAAGTATTTCCCGTGTCTGGAGGAATTATTATTTCTTAAGGTCTTAGCACATCCGAACGATTCCAACAATGGATTGGTGGCCAACACCATATCCTTGATCTTGGAGATGTCAGAGTTAGCAGGTCCCAGAGAGTTGTCGTCGACGGAAACATTGGCAATATATTGCATGATCTGCTTGGCAGCCTCTGTCTTTCCAGCTCCCGATTCTCCAGAAATAATGACACATTGGTTGTCACCATACGATTTCAAATTATAGTACATGGTTTCGGCAATTGCAAACACATGGGGAGGAACCTCTAATCTGTTTTTACCCTTATATTTGTTCAAGTTTTCCTGGGTGTAAATTCCCAAGTCCTGGAACGGATTTACCGAAATTAACACATGGCCAATATAGGTGTATATTGTGCTGTTCATAAACCGCTTATGAAGATTCTCATTGATGGCTTCATCCGTAATCTTGGAAAGTAACGTGAGATCAGATACCCCGACCTCCTTCTTTCTGGTGATATCGAATTCGGCCTTCTCGATCCTACTTTTGGTCGGAGGAGGTTGTTGTTTGTCTTTTTTACGAGTTCTTCTAACAACTGCCATCTTTGCTTGATAAAGTCGAAACGATTATTTTTGAGGGTCACCGCGAAAACCGGAATGGCTTGGGCTGTGGGATAGGAGAATGGGTGCAAACTGCCCCAAAGAGCGCACTTACTGGTAAAGCGGAGTCTATGCAAAGTTATACTTATTATATATATATATGTGTGTGTATATGGGAAATATGTGATGGGCTGTGAGAATTTCTAGTGGGACCAGATTCTTACGGTCTTATCTTTTCCTCCACTTGCAACCTTCTTACCATCTACACTCCAGTCAACTGCAAAAACTTCGTCAGAATGGCCTGGTAAATCAACACTAAGTTTCTTAGTACGAATATCCCACACTTTCAATGTAGTATCTTTGGAACAACTGACCAAAAGTCTATTGTCAGAAGACCATGCAGTTTGATAGACTGGGGCCACATGTCCTCTTAAGGTTCCAATGAAGGTTCCCTTGATACCGTCCCAAATCTTGATTGAATTATCGAAAGAACTGGAGACGATATATCTTCCATCAGGAGAGAACGACACATGGTTGACCAATTTCTGGTGTCCTGTCATTCTGCAAATAGGCTTGGAAGATTTAAGAGGTTCCCATAAATACATAGTGAAGTCGTCACTGGCTGTCACCATTCTTTCGCTGACAGAACCTCCCAACTTCGCCACTTGCTCGTATGCTTTCAAGGCTTTGGCCCTTAATTCAGCTGCGGGTATCTTTTTGGTGCTAGCTCTACTACTGGTGTGATCAAATCCACCTTTTCTTATAGCATAATCGGTTGAAAGTGATAAATGATTAACCCAATGGGCATGACTCTTCAAAGTTTGAATGCATTTACCACGGGCACTGATGTCCCATGCTCTTATGGTCTTATCATGAGATCCACTGTACACAATATCACTACCAGACCATCTAACACAAGAGACCGAATTGGTGTGTCCACTCATTGTCAACTCACATACACGGGATGTCGAATCCCAGACTCTTACAGTTGTATCTTTGGATCCAGAAACTAATCTTGGTGTGGATCCTTCCTTTACCAAGTGCAAGGGTTCCCAAGAAAGACTTGTAATCCATTTACTGTGACCCAAGAGAGGCTTACCCAAGGGTTTCCCAGTATCAGCATCCCAAAGTCTGATGGTGTTGTCCATAGAACCTGTAGCTATCATGGTTCCACAAGGAGAATAAGATACACATAACACCCAGTTAGTATGACCCAGAAGAGTAGCAAGTGGCGTGTGAGTGTTACAGTCCCAGATCCTAGCAGTTGAATCACCAGCCCCAGAGCACATTCTACCCGAATTGTTAGGAGCAAATTGGCAACATAAAATGGTTGAACCATGGCCCGATATGGCAGAACTTGATCGGGTGACCGGTCTGACTTTGAAAACGGCTCTTGGGGTGTATACCAAAGTCATGAAATCTTCGGTGGTTTTAATACCTGGTTTTAACACCGAACTGTAAACATTATCCTTAATATCAATCATTTCATTCTCTTTATTGTCCTTCTGGTTCAATAACGCAAAGGTGTACGGCACTGGGTCATCATTATTACCTTGTAACTGATTCAAAAGTTCTTCCAACTGCTTTTCGGTGATTCCTCCAGGAACTCTGAGACTTCCCCCCACAGACTCACCGGTGTCGGAAGCTTCGAATTTTATAAGAATGTTGGGCAAATCTTCAGGTATAAGGTTGACCTCTTGAACCTGCTGGGCCTCACGCTTTTGTCTTTTAGATTGTGGTGGAAGTAAAGTAGCCATTATTATGAAAGTTAAGTTGTATAAAGTAAATTTTCAGATGGTCCGCGATGAGACTGATATCTGCAGGTCAAAGAAATAACGGACTTCCCATATCCTGGGAATCGAGAATCACCAGATTTCGATCTAGAAAACTTGACTTACTCCTGTTCTGAGTAGGTTGTGTGGCTTGTGTAGGCTGACTAGTGCTGATGGCCAAAGGAGGCGGCATTTGTGGTTTTGCGGGCCCTAGGTCACTATTCAGTGATGCCACTACTGGCTCGTTATCGTAAACATTTAAAGGTGCGAGTTCTGGCACGTTAGCATTATCTTCTATAGGCCCAGAACGTTCCTGAAGAACGCGTTCAGGTATTGTGAGTTCTTCGGGTAGTATAGAGTTATCCTGTTCCGAAAGCTCGACATGGTCATTAGGCTCAGAAGCAGAGATGACCGGTGATGACGGCATGTCTTGTAAGGCTCTAACAGGCTCTGTCAAGTCAATAACACTTCCTTCAACCCCAGCCCCCATGTAGTAGTCAGACATCACGTCAAAGTACACGGGCTCGTCATCTGTCTCTCCCCCCTCGACTTTTGCACCATACACCATCTTTAATTTCTTGTGGCCCTTCAAACTCTTATATAAACCCGTATAATGGAACCAGTCGTTGTAGAACATAACTCTTCGAGACACCACCGAATCCATGATACTTCCTCGGTTACCAGAGGATCTATCATCGTTGGCGTACTCAAATACCAACCGGCCCTTGCCGGAACCGAATGATCCAGTCCCAAACGATCCAGTACCAGATGACGGAGCCCCAAACGATGCAGATACCTGCGAACTCCCCAATGAAGACAGTAAACTCATAGACGTGTTGGGACTGCTGGACCGGTAGGCACGGTACTTGACGTCACAGTTGCTGGCAAGAAAGAACACCACGTCCCTCGAATAAAGCACCTGCGAGATGAGACTAAATACGTAGTTCAAGTGGCTGTTGAACTTGACGTTGGGCGACTCTCGAAGTAGCCCCGACGTCTTGGGGATCTCCTGGAGCGTTGAGGGCACAGGCACCGTACCCTCTGCATGGTATTGGTGTCGTAGCTTGATAAGCTCAGCATTGTTGGCAGCGTGAACTCGAAGTATGGCCCGTTGGTGACAAGCCGAAAGCTCAAGCTTGTACAACTCAAGCAAGTCGTGGAACTCGTTCATCACGTACATGGTTCTATTAGCAGCTTGCAGCTTCTGCAGCTGGAGAAACAACACGAGTTTCGTCACGGTATCAATGGTATATACAGAGACCCGGGAACTGAGGTCCTCTCCGGTGTAATGATAAAGTTGCTGTAAATACGCCACTGGGAAGTCGTTGAAGGTATTGACAATCACCACCCGGTGGCTAGAATCGGCATGCAAGTGGCTATGGATCAACATCAGTAGGTAGATGTACATTCCAGAGCCGGGAACCAGTTGAAAGTCGTACACCCCTTTAGCGGCAGAAAAGATGTCGGAGTCTAGTCGTGAGAGGCCCGTAATGAGGTGTTTCCACGAAGGTCTCGACATGAGACTGTAAAGGCTTTCGCCCATGGTAATGTGAATTAATGTGTTAGGAGATAGTGGAGGTGAGTGGGTACGCGTAGATTGACGCGGGGGGCCAGATCGCAGGACCATCGTCCCGTTGATTGCGTGCGTGCGCCGCCGTTGCTGCACGATCGAGAAAACCTTTGGCGCGCACTTCATCTGCCATCTGCCATCCTCCAGACAATTATACTCGCACCCAAAAAACCCGTTTTCAACTTATCCCATTAATAATGCCCAACAGCAACACAAGCTCGGGCGGCACAAGAGGAAGATCCAATTCCTCTCTGCAAGGTCAACAGACCAATCCACCCCAGCCCCACAATTCCATTCTGTCCCATCAGTTCCCCCACCAAATCCCCCTGCTGCCCCATTCCAACCAGCAATCGCAACCGGCTCGACACCACGCCCACTCGGTATCCCGAAAACCCACGTTATTGAGGAACCATTCGGGTTATCACCAATCGGCCAACCAGCTGAGCGTGCTTTCAAGCAAGAAATCCAATGGCGGTGGTAGTGGCAATTCGTCTGGTGCAAACAGTGCCGAGAGCTCATTAGTCAATTCCCCCACCTTGCTCACATCCAATGCCATGTCTACCGGGAATAAGAGCAGCCAAGGCACCGGGTCTCGAGGTCATGGAAAGAGTTTGGGATCGATGCTTGCTAGCAATTTACAGCACCAGAACTCGCTGTTTGTGGCTCAAGAACGGGCCTATATTCGTAGAATCCGGAACCAGATTGTGGACGACTACTACACCAAGGGAATCACAGGGGCCGATGAGGTTCCTCGCGACACCGATAACGACAATGATGCCAATGTCAATGACGATGATGACTATGATGATTACGACGAAGAAACCGACGGGAACACCTCCTTGTTGGTGGATATGGACGACAATTCTTACCAGCTCGATATGGTTTCGGCCACCAATTTGTTGGCTAATAACATTAATGAGTTGAAGATCAACCCAAACAAGAACATCACTCAGCTCCAGAAGGACGGTACTGATGACCCGGCTGTTTTGGAGAGACTTGAGTGGCAGGCGATGTTGACGTCAGTATTGACGGGAGATGTGGTGAAGTCTGAAAAGACAAAGATCAATAATAACACCATGGACGAACAGGAGTCTTACTTGCATGCGACTTATAAGGAAAGTTTGTGGTTCGGTATAAGAGCCAAACTCGTGGGTCGGACTGAGGATGATCAACGAAAAATCATCTCTTATAGAAGGACCTTGGTAGATCAGTTGATAGATGATGTGCTAAAATTCGAAGTAAGTTATGATGATCCCCTGGGAAATCCTCCAAGAGATCAAGTCAATGAAATTCTAGATCGGTACAGTAAATGCTGTGAACTCTGGAGAACTTTGGAGGAAATGAAGAACGATAAGCCTCAATGTAAGACTGAAGAATTTCAAAATAGAATCGATTCATTGACGGCGTGGTTATCTATCACAACTGCCATTGATCGAGAGACTAAAAGTCTTCAACTCTGGATCGGTAATGAAGAACTTGATATTTCTAAAAGTCCGCTGGAGAAAGTCACACCTGCAAGTACTCCATCTAGTGAAACTCCAGTGAAAAAGATTTTTGATGAAGATAATAAGTCTTTGGCTGAAAGATTGATGAAGGAAAAAGATGTTCATAGCATTTTCACAAAGAGAATCTTTTCTCCTTTGGCTCCTTGGATGATGAAGTCAAAAGAAACTTATATAAAATTAGGATACATGTTTGAAACTTTGAAATTGCCAGATTACATCCATGATTTGATCCAGTTATGCATTGTTCCCATGAAACTTATCAAAGAAATTATCAATGTGCGGTTAAGATATGCAATGAAATTACAAAATCCAACTTTAATGATGATTGACCAAATGATTGAAGACTTTAGAACCTATTTAACTATTGCATTGGAAGTCCGTCTGGGTGTTCAAGAATATTGTAAATCAGATATTGGTAAGACCTGGGTCATTGAAGACTTTTTCGAGGCAGAAAACGCCGATTTCGATAAGACCGTTTTGGAATGTTTACGATACAAAATGGTTCTTTTGAACAGAAAATTGTTAGACAGTGCCAGATCCCCTCACAATTTCAGAACCTTCAAGGAACCAGAAGAATTGGAAGAATCCTATAATTACGTAAAATTGTTAGGAAATTTCATTGAAGGTGGAGGTACCGTCGTTGCTGAGCAAATTACCTTATTGACGTCTCGATTAATCCAAAGACTTTTGGCATATTATAATCATCAAATAAGGTCTTTACCATCACCAAGCCCTTCTGTTCCAGATTTGGTGAGATGGTATAGTTCAACAACTGAGAACTTTGGTCAATTGCGTCGTAAATTGGCCAGATTTACTGGAGAAATTTCAAGAGATTTCACGAATTCTTTGGTATTTGATATCTCCAGTACGCCCAATTATAGAACGAAGAATTTACTCGATGTGTTGAAGGCAACAGATCATTTCTTGGTATACACTGGTACCGTTGAAACTCAGGGTACTTATTTTTTTGCCAGCTCTGAATTATTTGGTAACGAACAAGATATATTGAAAATTATCAATGGTTCCTATATCGGAATTGATTCCCAAATGGAAACATCAGGCTTCAGTGAACTACTCAATGTTTTAAGGTCTCATGAGGAAGGTGAGGACTTCCCACCTCAAGCAAGATTTCAACAAGCAATGCCATCGCATTCCAAAGATTTTGCATATGTTTTAGCCTTTTGTCCCCCCAAACCTATTGTATGGGAGGGTGAGGTTATCAACTTGACTATTGACAAGGTTCCAATCACAGATGTAAGGGCTGGACAGATGCTTTTGATATCTAAGTTACCTTCTTACAGTTTGCATATCGTCAGAGAAAAATTCTTGGATATCGTTGGTGATGTGTTATACTCCGGCAATGGTGTTATCAAACCAATTGAACAAAGGTGTTCACTAGCCAAAGTTCATCATGAGTTGACAAGAGTCAACAAGAATTTTTTCAAGATGTCATTGTCGGTCTTGGATAGTGTGAAATATGTTAGAGAACAATGTAATAAGGTTGCCCCTGAAGGTGGATGTCAAGAGATTATTAATAGTTACTTTGTTTATGCCAGAGACCATGGTAAGAATTCGGTGAAGAATTTGGACTCTTCCCGTAAATCCACTGTCATCATGAAATTGATTCAATTATGTTCCGAATGGGTTAGTTTTATTTGTGATGACTGTGTGCCAACTGATAGAAAAACATTCCGTTGGTGTGTGTCGGCATTAGAATTTGCCATGTACATGACCAGAGGATTCAATGTGTTGGTTCTTAAAGATGAACAATTCCACAAATTGAAATTGAAAGTTGCTAGATGTATGTCGTTGTTGATTTCACATTTTGATATTACTGGTGTCAGATATAGTGAAGCAGAACAAAGAAAATTGTTAAGATGGACTTCGACCCGGCCTAGAATTGAAAACTCTGCTGATGATGAATACATCATGAATGCTTATAAAGAAGATATGATGTCACAAATTGAAGAAATTGAGAAATACAGAAGTGAGTTGCAAGGTGAATTGAATTCTGTTGGTAGAGTGTTAGATATATCAGACCTGGAATATCAATTCGTCACCCTCTTGGCCTCATCATTTTCAAGTGTTTCTATCAGATGGCAGAAGGGTAAATTTATTGGTAGTGGTTCTTTTGGTAATGTTTTCGGAGCCGTCAACTTGGACACTGGTGGAGTTATGGCTGTGAAGGAAATCAGATTTAATGACAGTCAACTAGTCAAGAACTTGGTGCCATCTATTAGAGATGAAATGACCGTTTTGGAGATGTTAAACCATCCTAATGTTGTTCAATATTTTGGTGTTGAAGTACATAGAGATAAGGTTTACATCTTCATGGAATTCTGTGAGGGAGGATCATTGGCTGGTCTTTTGATGCATGGTAGAATTGAAGACGAGATGGTAATTCAAGTTTATACATTACAAATGTTGGAAGGGTTGGCATATTTACATCAATCAGGTGTCGTCCACAGAGACATCAAACCCGAAAATGTATTACTTGACCACAATGGAGTTATCAAGTTCGTCGATTTTGGAGCTGCTAAAGTTATAGCGACTAGTGGTAGAACCACAGGTCCATCCCAGAGTAAACCAGCTGCTGGAAACCATAATAATCTAAATTCTATGACGGGTACCCCTATGTATATGTCACCCGAAGTGATCACTGGATCTTCAAGTGACAAGAATGGAGTAGTAGATATCTGGTCATTAGGATGTTGTGTATTGGAGATGGCTACTGGAAGAAGACCATGGGCCAATTTAGATAATGAGTGGGCTATAATGTACCATATTGCAGCTGGACACAAACCTCAGCTTCCTTCTGAGGATCAACTTAGTGAAGCAGGTATCAAATTCATTGCCAGATGCCTTGAGCATGATCCAAAGAAGAGACCTAATGCAGTTGAATTATTAAATGATCCATGGATAGTACAAATAAAACAAGCAGCATTTGGAGGATCCGATGCCGGCTTGAGTACCCCCAACTCAGATGTTGGAGTGGACATGTAAAACATATTGTATATATAAAGATGTGTATTTGTGTATTTCTATGTACATGGGACTTTTAATATTCATTATTTAGTTGATGTTCTCTTCGAACACTTGCTTTAAACGTTCAACCTGATCTCCTTTAACATTAATGTAGCCTGCAGTTGGATTAGCAGTGACAAACTTAGGAGGTAAACTAGCTAACTTGATCAAATCCTTTTTGAATTGAAGTACGTCTCCCTGTATTCTTTTGATTTCTGTGGTTATCTTTGTGTTTTGAACCTTCTTATACACTGGCCAGTGGCCGAATTTGGTCTTGGAGATATAATAATTACCCTGTCCAAACCCACTATTCGGAAGTTCGCTGACAGAAATCGAGCTGAGTGCGGGTATTTGGAATAAGGGATCTGGTTGAGTGGCAAGCCTGGGCTTGACTGACTTCAACGACACAAAAGAGGGTCTCATTATTGCACTGACTTTGAAGGTTGAAGTTTTTTTTTTCAGAGATTCTCAATGCGACTCTAAAACTTTGGTGATGCCATATGCAGGACGTATATTATACAAATGTGATTGTGAATATTTCTATGTAAACCCTGATAAAGTCAGCGATGGGACGTTTAGTTTTTGTGCCTTTTGTGGGTACTCATCGTGTATCTTCATATGTGATACGTAATCGGAGTTATTCTCAAAATGAATGTCACAAGCACCGCAATACAAGTTTTTTGTGTGAGTCCTCATATGCTTTGTAAGATTTGACGACTCACTAAATCTCTTATTGCAGCCGGGAAATTTACATACAAGTGGCTTCTCACCGGTGTGCACCCGGTTATGAATGGAAAGACTAGAAGATGTGGCAAATCTTTTGGAGCAGATAGAACATTTGAAAGGTTTTTCACCCGAATGGATCCGTTTGTGTTGTACAAGCATTGATTCGACTGCAAATTGGGCATTGCAAATATCGCATTTCCATGGTTTATAGTTGGTATGGACATGGATATGTCTGAGTAGTTTCTGTCTTTGGGGGAAGTTCTTACCATTGTGTCTTTCACAGCCTATCCAATTACAGTTGTAAGAGGATTTGCCTGAACCGATGTGGTGATTGACGATATGATCTTGAAGGTCTCCAGCACAGTCGAATTTCTGACCACAAGGAATCGATTCTCCAAGATCCCATTTACACGTAAAATCTGGATCAACAGACTCTTTCTTGTTGATTTTAACGTTCGAAATATGCACGTTGCTGATGTTATGGTCAATGGATTCAGGAGTGAGTAAGTTATCTGAAGTCTTGGTAGGAGGTGTAACATACCCATAACCAGGAAGCTTATGGGTGTTCATGTGGGACAAAAGGGATTCAAGATCCGTAAAAGTATTGTTACAGTTTAACCATTCACAATTCAATTCTTGAGCTGTTTGTGGTTGTGGTTGTTCACGTAAATGCTGATGGAATATATGATTGATCAAATCATCGGTACTGAGGTTTGTGGAACAGTTATCCCACTTACACAGTATTGACTCGAGTTCTTCGATTTTATTTTCATCTTTCTTGATATCGACTGGCTTATTGATATCTATAGGGTCGTTTAAATTTGCCGAAGGATTAGTGTTATCAAACTGGAAATGGAAATCGTAGTCTCCAAAGTCCCCAACAACATTTTGGTCCAGTATATTGGTATGGAAATAAGCTTTGTGTGTGTTGTCAAATGGATGAATTTCATGAGGATAATGGATGTCATTGACACTTATTGTATCAGTATTCCCCAAATCTTTAATGTCCTTAGTGAATTCATTGAATATCTGGTCAAAAATGTTTCTGTCATTGTTCTTAACACACAAATTATTATTATGATTCTTGTTGTGATCCTGGTCATAACAGCATACCGTCAAATCCTCATTTTTTAAGCAGCTAGGATCATTACAAATTTTGGACTCCTCTACTTGATCAATCGATTCCTCTGTGCAGCAGCGTGTCTCATCCACCACTGAGTCTCCACAAGTGGTGTAATAGCAGTCGTCCAACTCTGTACATAGCACTTCACAAAACGGTATTTCTTCAAGTGGACAAGCGTCCAAATCTGAAACAGTGGTGGAAGTAGAAGCTGATTCAGGCCCGGTTGGTTCAGCAGATGCGGCTAACAGTTGTTGCACCAGAGAATCATCAAAATCCTCCGTGGTATGGATGTCGTTAGATGACTCTTTGATGTCATGAGAATGGATGTGGCCGTGGATATGCGTATGGTCTTTATGTTTGTGGATGTGGCCATGGACGTAGCCATGTACATTGTTAATGGACTGTTTTAGCAGCTGCATATGGCTCCTCTGGTTATCACTGGAGTTATTGCCAATGGATAAATTTATGCGGCCCAGTTGGAAGGCCTCTGGTGTCATGGTCGAAGCGAAGACAGATATACGGTCGTGAATCTATTGTCAGGTAGAACCAGAAAGAAATCACCCTGATGCACCTTGGTGGTGATGGTAAGTGGCTTGCCGAAGCGCACCGGTGGGGGGTGGATTGTGCGGGTGTGCGGGTGTCTTGGGATTACATATGGGTGGCAGGGGCGTACCCTCTGTGGGCTGCGGCACGACACGGCACCACCGCGATGAGGAACAAGGCTATCTGGTGGTCGCACGATGGTGTCCGGCCAAGCTCTCGTCGCGGCGTCCTCCTCTAGCTGCGTCCTTCTTTAACTGCGTCCCGGCCGACTCCTGTATGGATCTCGTATTATCGTCTTGCCCCGATACGTCGACGCATTCCAGCCACATTCCACGGGAACAAAACCGTCAATTCGCCCCATTCGGGCCTCCTCCTCAGTACGAGGCCCCGGTCCTCAGTGCGAGGACCCCTTCACTCTATCACGTTCTGTTCATCTCTGAAACCCTAAACATTGTGAAACATGGCTCCTGCCAACGGTCGCGATCGACGGTCGAAGCAGTTCGTCCAATTGTGCGTGGACAATTGCTGTTGGAATGTTCTTCCAAATTGTCCGAGCTCAGGATTTCCTCAGTCAGCTGGAACAGGATTGTCAACACCCAACACCCGCGTCCGACTACTCTATTGTCTTGAGCATTGTTGTTGAGGTATGGGTCCTATGTTTGTTTACCTTTTCCCAATTGTTTGGGTCGCTAAACGAGGCAAAAGTTTCCCACACGCGACCCATTAAAATTTAACCTTAAACTGGATTATCGTATTTACCACAGTTAAGGTTCTATCTTGCATCACTTGAAATGATGGGATCATGGGGTGACACCAAATGCATCTGGTGATGGTCTATAAACTATATAGATCCACCCCCTTCAATGGATCTGGGCCGTATGAATTAGGTTTTGGCTCCTTCGCCACCCAGATGCCATTGGTCTCCACCACCCACCACAACATTTATTTCGATGCCCTCTAGGTTACCATTTCTGGCAGTAGATAAACATTGCGCATCTGCATCCTGCGGTAAATGGATCTCAGGTGTATGCTATTGTCTGGATTTGGGAACAAACCACATTAACCTTTTTCCCGAACGGTTACAGTCCTCTTATTTATACAGCAACATAGCATAGTTTTTCCCCCCGGTGCGTGGTCAACAGGTTCTCTGGTTCTTTCCCTATTGTTGGCGTCTCTATTGTGTTTATTTTCTAGTCACTGAAATTTTTGATAGCCATTCATAACCTGGAGATCTGCCCTGACCTGTTGTTGTTGTTTAAATATTATTATTTTTTAATCTTATTACACCTTAATCCTCCAACTACTGGATGGCCATCATGACGATGTCCAGTATATTTCGTCGAACCCCAAGGCCCAAAGAAGATGCAGGTCAAGAATCGCGTGCATTAAGCCTGAGACTGTCGTTCTTTAGGTTGACTCATCCTTCACCACAATTGATTAACTCCGGTGCTTCCTCACTGACAAGTTCCAAATCTGCCTCCAAGTCTAAAAATCTGCAACAGAAACGGGCCAATAAACTACTCAGGCTCTGGAAACAAAAATCAAAGTCTACCATCCTGCCTCCGTTGTCTCATCATCAATTGCAGCACATTCAAGATCCTAATTTAATACCCTTCGACATGGTTCTGCCTCTGGATGAGATGCTTATTCCATTGGACAAAAAGAAGTTTCTGAATGCCATCTTTGAAAGTCATCTCCAGGCCAGTTTACAGAACCTTGAGTCAAACCAGTTAGACATTGATCCAGTTCAACTCCAACAACTCCCAATCACTAGTCCCACAAGTCATATACTGAATCTGGGTACAAGTCTTTTCAATCATTATCATACTTCCAAGCCATCGAGTCCTCGAGAGACTTTGGTGTCGGTGCCGAACAGGAAGAAGTCCACAAAGGTGACGTCGATTCAATCTGTACATTCACTCACATCGAACATCCTCCAGGACTTATCTTCCATCGACCTTGAGGTTCCTCCTGAAATAAATGAGTATGATGACTCGATGAAATTGGAGTCTGATCCTTTGATCACTCTGAATAAGCATGGAAGTCATAGCACTATGGATTTGGAATCTCAATCTTATAGACAATCTTTAGTAGATTCCGAGAATTTGAAAAAGTTGTCGATTCCTAATCACCATCTTACATATGTGAGACTCAAGAGCCCAGCTCCAGTCCAGTTGGAAGGCATAGGTGAGTATAATGATAAGGAGTTCATGCCAGAACGGTCTAGGACTCCGGTTCATTCGTTCCAGCTTGCGACTGTGAAGAGATCCAAATCTAAGATTGTGCCTCCTTCCCTTCTGAGATCGAATTCTGACCTTCTCGAAGGCAAGACTTCTTCATCTATAATATTGGATGAATACGATGATGTGAGTCATAGTACTTCCAAACGTAATTCCATCATTCAATCCACCTCAGATGATCAAGATACAGAAAAGACTTATCCATACACTGAATTCGAAACATTCAAAGACGTCAATTACCAAGTAATTAAGAATTACTCATCTTCGAAAAGCGTCAAGATTGTTAGTCCTGGTAAGTCCGAATCGAAATCTGGAACCATGAAAACCCAAGTTGAATTCAAAGAATATATCGATGATCTCGAATCTAAAGTTCAAGAATTATATAAACCATTGAATATTCCTCAGGTCGATTTCTCCAAAGTTGATTCGATTCCAGACTCTGACCCTTCGAATTACTACTCCCCTACTCAGCCTGCTCCAATAGCTACAGTCAGATCAAATAATGATACTGTTTACAGAAGTGAAATGTTGTCTTTGATTGAAACACATTCACTCATGATAAATAAAAAACAAGATGAAATCAATCATTTGAAAAACTTATTGGTCCAAGAACGTAAAATTAATACCATGTTGGCATCACCTCAACAAAAGCCTACTTCCCCATTGACTTCTGAATTCGGCTCACAATCTCAATTCAATTCTCCCAAACTCCTTAATTCCAACAGATTTAGTAATCCAGCTTCTCCAGTTTCTGAAGACTTCAAAAAAGTCAGAAGACTGTTTATTCCCATTAATATTACCGTAACTGAAGAGTCTAAACCTAAAAATTATCAAGTGTTCAACAAAAACTCGATTCAATTGCTTCCTCCTTTCGATGTCGATGATAAACCATCTGATGGACAACTTATAGTGGACAATCGTCCAACAACTGACTCTGGCGAGTTCAGTCTCAAACCATTCCACAAATTTAAGGTGTCCAGTCCTGGAAGAGATGATATGATGAACTACAACATCGAATTCTCCAATGACAATGCAACCTCAAAGGATTATCTTGGTATGAATTCTGATAATGCTTCAATCATTTCTACTGATTCGTCGGTTTACTTCACTGCTGATGAAATCAGCTTTGGTGATGATGCAGGCTCAGACAACAATATTTACTGCAGTTATCCAAATTTTGGTCCTGGACAGTTCATTCATTTGGAAAATAATCACGGTTTTGATCAAGAAAGAAGAGAAGTTAGTGGATCAACCACTATGTCTTCAGTTATGAGTAAACCCCAAGGAAATCATTACGATTCCTTGAATACGTCAATTTCGACTTCCATCACAACTCCCGAATCTATCGAGTTAGAAATGGAAAAACATTATATGTAATTTTATTTTTGTATTATACGACTTTAATGGCTTTCACTATCTAAGATTAATCGTAATATTTCTTTTTGCAGCCAATTGTGCTTGCACGACTTTTTCTCTATAATATACAATTGAAAGTCTAAGTACAACAAGAGTGACATGGCAAATTCTGTTCATCCTGTTATCAGATTCTCATCTTATCTATTTCCAAAAGTAAACAAATCAAGAATTTAATCAATTAAAGGGCGTATTAAGATTTTGCGAATTTTGAAGATTTGGCATTATTTGCAGATTTTAATATTTTTTATTAATAATTATACAAACTAAGATAACTCCTTGATTTCATTTTCATCCGCAACCAATCCCATGACGACCAAAAACATATTCAAGTTATTCAAAAGGTTTTGTTTCTTATAGAAATTATTGATATCAGCACTATTCAATTCTTTGGCTTTATTCATTACCGAGAAGATTTGATCTCTAACTTCATCAACAATGATTCTTTGATGGTTCAACTTACCACCCAAAGCCAAAGTTGCCAAAAATTGCCAAACGTAACTCTCATTGGTTTCCTCATCTTGTTGAGGTGGGAAAATAGATGCAATTCTGGATTCCAATGAAGTGAAAAGCTCGTCGTAACAAGAAGACCATTCAGATAGGTCAGTGGCAGAAATTGTACCTTCTCCTCTGATTAACTCGGCTCTAGATAATAAGGTGGTCAAGATTGACAAACCTGCCTTGGTAGTAGAAACAAAAGTTACATTATTGTGTTCGATCAAAATCACCAACAATCCGATAATTTCATTGAATTTGAAATCTTGAACTGCATTCATGAATGCTTTAGTGAAAGTCAAAGAATGAACTTCAATTAATCTCGATATCTTAGAAGGAATCTTCTTATCGCCATACTTGGTGTAAGAACCTTCTTTAACTACAAGTAAGTTCTCCAAATTTGACATAATCAATGTAGCAATAGTTAAAATCTGTTCTCTTGATAAGAACTTGAATAATCTGGAAACTATCTTTAATGCTTTTTCATGGTTCAAACACTGGATGAATGGGTTCACTTCAGACTCCTTCACCTTAGGAGCGGTCTGTTCCAAAATTCTTAATGATTCCCAAAGACCAGTTGTATCTACTTCACTTGACAATCTTGACTCACTTTCAATGTTCATCAAGTTGGTTATTATGTTTTCTAACATACTCATAATATCCTTAGTAGAGTACAGTCTAATTTCGTTTGAGTTAGAGGCTGGAATTGTAGCTTTTTTCATAGTAGAGCTTATCTTCTTAACATCCATACCATCTTCAGAAGCAGCTTCTTTCTCAATTTCTTGCTGAACTGCCTTACTAAAAATTTCCAATTGTTGTCTTGGCTTTTTACCTGAACCAATAGAAATTTTACCTAAAGCACCTTCTCTAGCATATTGGGTCAATTTTGGTCTTTCCTTAGCTACAGTAACGGCTCTTTGGACTTGTTGTTGCATTCTTTGTAAGGCAACATCAGCTCTCTTAAATCTACCTCCTAATCTGTGTCCACTTTGATCCAAGTAAGCTTGAGCAATGGAATTATTTTGTTCTTCAGGCTGTTGAGTAGCTTGGTTAGAATTTGGATGAATAACCTTGTAAACTTGGGCATAAAAATCCTCATTGTAAGGGTCCTCAGTGACAATTTGAGATAATTGAAATCTGGTGACAAAATCCTTATCTTTTGGATTCATAATACCGGAGTATCTCATAATACGAGACACCTTTTCTTGTCTAATGGCAGCCTTTGCTTGCTGTTCTTGAGTCAAGGCTGGTTGTTCTTGGTAATGTTGACCTTGATGACCATGGTAACCATGTTGACCGCCTTGAGGTTGACGAGTTGGGTGAGCTCCAGCAAATTGTTGAGGTTGACCTCCGACAGGTTGACCTTTAGAACCTAAAACAGGGAAATGAGACAAGTTAACAGGTTTGGTTGGCTTCCTCGAAGCAGTAGCAGCAACTTCCGATTCTGATGAAGGAGAAATAATCTCAGACATTGGAACGACTTGCTTTGGTTGGGATTGGTCTACAGGAGCCACAGGCACTTGAGCAGGGGCTGACTCGATTGGAACAGGTTGAGGGACTGGTGCAGCCTGTTGCTGAGCAGATGGTTGTTGTGCCTGAGGAAGAGGCTGTTGTGGTTGCTGTTGTTGTTGTTGGAACTGTGGTTGCTGTTGCATGCCTGGGTTTGGCATTGGTTGACCCATGAATGGAGGTTGACCTTGTATCATTTGAGGTGGCATACCTGGAAATTGGTTCCCGTAAACAGGAGGAGGCAAGAAACCATTTGGAGGCATCATTCCAAACTGAGGGGGAGGCATCATCCCTGGCATTCCAAATGGTTGTTGGGGATGAGGAGGAAATTGTTGCATTTGAGGTTGAGGAGCAGGTTGCTGGTTTCTGTCGATAGCAGTTAATTGAGCCTCAATCTCTTCCAAAGATAAGATTCTCTTCTCTGGTTGCTGGTGTTGTTGCAGTTGCAGAGGTCCCAGAGGTTGCGAGTCCTTTGGAGCTGGGTTGGAAGAACCCCAAAGTTCATTCATGAACTCCTCATCATTGTTAGTGTTTGCAGCTTGAGCATAACTAAAGCCTTGGGCTTGCACAGGAGCAGGAGCAGGAGCAGAATGACCAGTTTGTGGTTGATTTCCAAAGTCAAAATCCTTGCTGATATCTCCAGACGCACCAAAGGTCTCAGCATTCAAAGCATCATCATCATCATCCAATTGATCGCCCAAACCATCGTAGGTGTTTTCGAAATCATAAGCTTCAGATTGTCCTGGATGGCTTGGCTTACCAGGACCATTAGGATCAAACCCAAAAAAAGACATAGTTTCTTAACTTAAGTAAATGAGTTTTGTTAAATTTGAAAAGTCGTCGACAAAAATGCGGAAAACTGCGCAGTGACATTTTTTACTCAACTAAATTAATTGATGCAACTATTTAATATACTATGTACTATTTACAGTTTGAAGGTTTGAAGGGCACTGGTAAGCTTTAGTTTCATCTCCTCCCATTCATCATTGCAGTCACTAAGGACTGTGATGGCACCTCCAGCTCCAATTCTCCAAAGATTCTTGGTGCTATCGTTTTCAAGGTCGTCTTGATAGTGAAAAATCGACCGAATCACCACCGACCAGTCGGAATCATCTGTCACACTCCAGTATCCTACCACACCACTATATATACCTCTACGGCCACCTTGGTGGCTTGTGGGTTGTAAATCCTCTATTTCTTGTAATAGTTCAATTGATCGTTTTTTGGGTGCTCCAGTCATAGATCCTGGAGGTAACGAACTGTGGAGAATATCTATTCCATGAAACTTTGAATCATCAAGTTCTCCACTAATGACACTTACCAATTGAAACACTGTTTTGTATTCTTCGACTTTCATTAATTGTGGAACTTGGATTGGTTTGATGAATTGATGCAAATCGTGCCTTATTAAATCCACAATCATTAAGTTCTCCCCCATTTCCTTCGGAGTCTTGAGGATTTTGGTGGCATTTTCTAATGTCATTTCTGGAGTGTTCTTGACTGTACCCTTGATGGGCCTGAGCTCGACGGTTTTTTTTGTGCTTTCTCCCTTCCAGCTCACAAATCGCTCAGGTGAAGAGGATATTAGACAAACATCATCAAAGTCCATAAAACACGAGAATGGAGATGGGTTCTTTTTGCTCAATATCTTGTACATATCCCAAGCTTTAACGGAGGAAGGTAAGTATATTTTCAGTGGAGTCGTCAAACAAAGTTCATAACTGTCACCTGAATGTAAGTACTCTTGACAATGCTCGAACTGCTTTTTGTAAATACTTTCTGAAGGGAATTCAAATGTGATATCCAGTTCAGAAGGAAGCAAATCTTCGATTTCTAATAACTGGGAAGACTTGAGTTCACCTGCCTCGAACAAGGATTCGAGATGTCTGGCATAGGATGACAGCCACTCAGAATCATCTTGTTCGTCATTGACAGACATAAGGAACCACTTGTTATGAAGATGATCAAAAAGAAGAAATCGAGTCACAAAGACTAATTTCAAGTCAGGAGTAGCACCATTGCATATACTGCTTAGCTTGTCAACAATTACATGGCGCCCTTCTTCATACGAGAGAAGTCCCAAATATCCTCCTAAAAATGGGAACAGTCTGTCATGATTGACTTTCAATTGACGATTGATATGCCCTCTAGGAATATAATTTTCAGCAAACTTTTGGGCTACGTAGTTCCATACGCTTGATTCGTTCAACATGACAGTCGTTTTCAGGTTCGACTTGAAAGCCAGAATCGTCAACTCTTCCGGCGTATCTACAGAGTGGGTCAACACCTCAGATTTACCTGTTTCTGGAAGACCAATTATGGACCATTCTCCAGGTATAGACGCAGAGTTCAAGAGAATAAAGTTTGTTTCTCCAGAATCTTTAGCCATCTTATCACAGATATCAGTAGGTGAAATTTGATCCCCGAACAGTAATTGGTGACAGGAGACGTAAATCGATCTCGAGTCACCTGAGTTATACTCACCTTCATATAATGGCCTTTCCTCTACTTTATGCTGAAGCTCATCTATTACAGAGCTATTAGATTTAATAGTTCTGTGTTTGTTGAAGTTCTCGGCTATAGCATCGAAATTTTCCACTAGCAAGGACCCGTTGGAACTACAAATAGACTCTGGGTGGTACTGAACACCGTAAAATGGTAAATCTTTGTGTCTTACAGCCATAAGAATTTCGGTGGTGGAACCAGGACTACTAACCTCATCGCACACTGCAAGAGCAACGAGATCCAGGCTCAAGTCATTAATATCGACAAATAGTGAGTGGTATCTGACACTAGGAAATGGGGTATCATGCTGATTACTGAATAAGGGTTCATTTGCATCCAAACTGCGTATGTCATATATTTGCCCATGCTTGACATCTGTGAGCTTTTCAACTGAGCTGCCATAGTTGTAGCACAAACATTGGAATCCCAAACAAATCCCAAGGATCGGCACTGCCAGTTGTGGATTTTTGTCGAAATTATCGAAAAGCCATGGAATAATTCCAACATCGGAAGCTGTAGCAGGCAGTCCTGGTCCGGGGCCAATTACAATGTAGTCTATAGTATCGATGTACTGACTGAGAAATGAATTGTAGTTTGATGGCTGAATTGAGTCATTGTGTATTACAGTGACAGACTTGCCGGTAGCCTTTTCAAACAAACATGACAAGTTGTTCGTGAAAGAATCGTATGAATCAATTAAAAGAATCATGACTCTTCTAACTCGACCGTTGGATCAAGGTGGCTTAATATTGAAAATTTTCAGATGCGTATATATTTTTTGCGACAATTTACGGTGCTAATTAGTCTACAGAGTCTTCATCATCATCGTCATCGTCATCGTCATCATCTTCATCTTCATCTTCATCTTCATCTTCATCATCGTCATCGTCATCTTCGTCATCGTCATCGTCATCTTCGTCATCATCACTGACGTCTTGACCCAACTTCTTTAATTGTGCTTTATATTTGTCTTTGCTATCTTCCATTTCAGAAAGTAGAAGCATGAGATCATCAAGCTCGGATCTGGGGACTGTGTCTTTTGTCAGATTCTTCAACTGAGATTTTAATGATTCGATTTCTTTCTTCAACTCTGATTCGGAAGCATTGGCCTTTTGCTGTAGGTCACTCAACTCAGATTCGAACTTCTCACTAGTTTCCTTTGAGGTTTTGTTGTCTGTCTGTATTTTTTGCAACTCTTTCTCTTTGTCTGCGAGCTCGTTTTCAGATTTTGTTAAGTTTGTGTTTAATTCCTTAACCTGCTTTTCAAGCGATGGAATTAGGGATTCTATTTCGGATGACTTTTTGAGTTTCGTTTCGACTTCCGTATGCAGCTTTTTGAGGGCATCAAGTTCAACCTTTAGAGCAGCAGACTCTGTAGAGATTTGTTTGACCTTATCTTCATAGGCATCAGCCAGGGTAGCGTTTTGAGTTTTTAGGTCGGCTAATTCTTGTTCTAATTTGTCTTTTGATGTCTTCATAGTCTTCAATTCATCTGCTGTTTTACTGGATTCAGAAGCGGACTCCTTGAGTTCAGACTTTTCGGTCTCAAGTTGTTTTATGTTCAATGTAAGTTCCTCGAGCTTCTTTTCTAGATCTTCCTTGGTCTTTTCCAAGTTCACCTTGCTCTTCTCCAACTCTTTCTTAGTCTTTTCTAAGACACCATTACTTTCTCTGAAACTTTCCAACTCCTGTAATGTTCTCTCGTTCTCCTTGACCTTCTCGTCTAATCTTTCAACCTTTTCGTTAGACAAGCTCTTTTCCTTTGTCAATAAATCTATTTGGGACTTGAGATCTTTAACCTGTTTATCCATTGTTTCCGATGCTTCAGTTTGTCCCTTCTTGTGGGTTTCTAACTCGCTTTTCAAGATCTCAATCTGGTTGGAACTTTCCTCAATAGTTTGATTCTTTTGGGTCAATTCTTTTTCCAACTTTTCTACTTGCTTTTGTTTGTTTTTAATATCCTTTGAAACACTTGAGTGCAAAGATTCAAGACTGGCTAGTGACTTTTCCTTTTCCTCGAGTTCTTGCGAATGGCTACCCTTTTCCTCTTCCGTGGATTTTTTGAACTTTTCGTACTCCTTCTTGAGCTGTTTGAGCTCACTTGCCAAATCCGACTTCTCAGACTGTAAAGATTTAGATTTAGCATCATGACTTGACTTGAGATCCGTTATATTTGTCTCCAATTTCTTGATCTTGTCTGTGTACTCTTTCACAACAGTCTCAGAGCTCTGACTTAGCATCTCTCTCTCCTTTTCAACCTCCTTAACTCTTTCTCCCAAATCCTTTTTAAGCCCGGATATAATTTCTTCAGAGGTTTTCACAGTCGTACTCAATTTCTCAATCTCTTGTTTAGTAGAATCTCTCAAATCATCTAATTCTTGGGTGGTTGCTTTACTGGAGTCAAGGTTTTTCTGTAACATAGCTTTAGCCTTCGCTAACTGCTCTTCGAGTTTTGCTTTCTCACTATTCCCATTTTCTAGCTGCAGTTTTATATCAGTTATTTCAACATCTTTGGACTTAAGAGCCCTATTCAACTCATCCAATGCTTCCGAATTTAGTTTCAATTGATTAAGGTGTTTTTCTAGGTCACTTTCAGCACCTTTCAACTTTTCTTTGACTGATTTATTTTCAGCTTCAGATTTTTGAATTATTTCATCCTTCTTCAACAACTGCGTATTAATGGCTGAGTCTTTCTCTTCCAAGTCTTTTTGTAACTTCTTGGTCTGGTTCTCTTTCTCTTCCAAGTCATTCCGCAACTTCTTGATTTGATCTTCTTTCTCGCCTTTCAATTTTTCAAGTGAAGTAAGTTCGTCTTCGAGTTTCTTAGCTTTTGCAGACTCATTTTTCAGCTCTTCCTCAGATTTAGAGAGCTGGGACTTCAAATTTTCTAATTCTTTAGCTTTAGCAGTCAATTCTCCGCTTGTTTTCTTCTTCAAACTCTCCAACTCCTTTGTATGTGTGTTCTTCGTGTCAGATAATAGAGTAGAATGAGATCTCATGGATTCTTCAATTTCTAACTTGACTTGTTCGAACTGAGATTTCCAACTGTCAGCTTCTGACTTCAAAGAGGAATGAGTTTCTGTTGACTTTTCATGTTCAGATTTCAAAGCAACTATTTCAGCCTGAAGGTCTTCGGTCTCCTTTTTCGAACCAGCCGCTTGTGTTTCATTGTCCTGCTTAAGTTTTATAAGTTCGTCCTCAGTTTTGCTTAACTTTCCTTGTAAATCTGATAACTTTGTGTTCAATTCAAGGTTTTTGGCCTCAAGATCTTGATTGGAACGCTTCAAGCTATCAAATGAGGCAATACTTTCTTTTTCTTTAGTTTCAGATTGGGTTTTCAAATCTGCAATTTCCTTCCGTAAAGATTCGACTGTAGTTTTAGACTCCTTAAGTTGAGACATAATGGTACTCAACTCAGCCGCCTTCAGTAATGCATCCGATTCAATTTTGAGAAGCTTTTCATCATTCTCGATTTTGGCCAGTTTCATTTCTTGGAATGCAGCAGCAGCAGCTCTTAATTTATCCATTAGATGCTCATTGTTAGCATCGCTGTCCACAATTTTATCTTGAAGTTCTTTCAACTTAGACGCGGATGATGAACTCGAGTTCACCAATTCTGACTGTAACAGAGAAATCTTCTCCTGTAAAGACTTGTTTTCAGACTGCAATTTTTGGACCAGTTCCTGACTTTTAGATGTAGCCTTTTCGTGGTCTTTCTTCAACCTATCAATATCTTTCTGAAGGTTTTTGATATTTGTTTCTGAATCTTTCTTATCTTTAGATAAATGAAACAATTCCCTACTCATCTTGTTGATCCCATCCTCTGCCTTTTTACGAGCTTCCTCAGTTGTTGCCAATTTCAGCTCTAATGATTTTATTGATTCTTCTGAAGTGTTCAATTGTGCTCTGAGGGATTCAAGATCTTTGCTCAAACCAGATAACGTCTTTTCTAGCCCTGATTTAGTTGCTTGAAGTGTACTGAATTTTTTGGAAACGTCTTCCAATTCGGCAACTATTTTGGTGTTTTTCTCGTCAAGAGTGCTATGTTTCTTTGTGGTTTCCTCAAGTTTCTTCTCAATTTCGGTTCTCGAGGTCTCCAAGTCACTAATTTGTTGTTTTAATTTCTTATCAGATTCTTCGGTCGCTTTTTTAGCATCCTCATATTCAATAAATAAGCTCTTATACTTTGTATCAAGCGCCTCAAAGTCATCATATGATATTTTGATTTGTGGTTCAAAGTTTGGATCATGGAACAAAGCTCTCTTGATCCTACTGAAATTGTCCTTTACTAAGCTCACATAGATGCCATCGAAGAAGAGATCAGGTAATCCAGACTCATCTTTTTGAGCGAAAAGAAATGATTCTTGGTCGAAAGACCTGAAAGCATTACAGTCCTTGAATTGTTTGACTTTCAACGAGTAGTTGTCTTTGCCCAAAGACTTAGCTAACAATGTGTGTAACTCGAGCCTTGGCATGGGTGAGTCCTTCGTGGAGAAATCATAGGCAACACCTAACATGACAGTGGCCATACCTCTAGTAATTTCGGAAGTCTCTGATGAATTGTTGGTCAAAAATGCCAATATAGAGTGGACAACTGATGTGTCCTTTAAGAATTCATTCACAATAATCGGATCCTCATACATCCAACAAGTTAAGAGCATCATGTATCCTATTGAAATACGAATGTCACTATTCTCGAGTGTTGTAACAAGCAATCCAGAAATTGCCTCAATGCTTCCCAAGACTTCTTCTCCCATATCTTCATCACCAGTTTTGAGATCCTTTGCAATTTCCTTACATTCTTCGTTATTTTCAAACAAATAGAGGAGAATGATGGAGGCAAACCAAACCCTGTAAGGATTAAGATTGATTTCTGAATCGTAATCCATTAGAGTGGAGAAAATATTACTTATAGGAGTGATAACCTCATTGGAAAAAGAAGTACCAAGTTCATTATCATGATCACCATTGTGCTGACCATTAACAGCAAGATCTGTATCTGTCACTGGTCCAACTCCATTTCCATTTTCAGAAGGAGTAGCATCAAGTCCATTAGACTTATAAGCATTGATTTGATCTTGTATGAATGCAACCTTAGCTTCGGAGTTACCATAAAAATAGGCACGCAAACAGTAAGCAGCACTTGTTCTCAAATTAAAGCAATGAACAGAATTAATGAACAAGATCCAGTTTAACAATGCCAAAGTAATTGGAATAGGTTTGACATAAGACTGGATTTGTGTTGGTAAAGAAGGATCAATATACGGTATATCAATATTGGCAAACAGCAACTGAATCTCATTGTTTCCTCTAATAAGGTCGGCAGCAGCTAAAAGGGCCACCATTCTTATATCATTGATAGTTTCAGAGGCGAATATGAGCCTCAATACAATGAAGAGCATACCACTATTATTTAACTTATCCTGGTTTATCTTTAGATTTTCACTCTCTTCTGATACAAAGGTTCTACAGATATCCAAAGCTATCATCATATTTTGAACTCTCTGTTCTGTCCAGACCATGGGAGGATTAGGTAAAGGAGTCATACCATCAGAATTTTCATCGTCCATGGGTTCCATTTCCTGTTGTTCCATTTCCAAAGGCTCACCCAACAATTTTGCCAATCGGTTGGCACCTTGAGTCTCTAAAAAGAATTTCTGATTAGAAGCATTGTAAAGTAATAAATTCAGAATCAAGGTCATGCAATCTTGAACGAGAATAGATCCTCTTATACCTCCTTCTTCTTCGATTATATCAAAAAGTGTGTCGAAGGTATTTTCGAACGCAACCAATTTCTGGATATTAAAGTTATTATTCACAATAGCCATTAACAATATGATAGCTTCATTTCGTATAGGATCATTAGGATCCGACAACAATGTCACTACAGTTGAAATACCGGTAGGAATATTGAGTAAACAGTCCTTCACTTTGACACTCCTGGTTGAAACCAACGATTCTAATAACTGAATCGTGTACAAACGAGCATGGAAATCTGCATCGTTAGCTATAATATCCAAAAGAACTTGAATTGTCTGTTCATCTTTGGTCAACTCATCTGATATCCACAAGGAAAACTGGTCGTACGAAATCTCTTCGAGTAATAAAGGAGACGGATATTTTCCGTTCTGTATTCTAGACTGTTGAGAGATCCAACCTCTGGACATGTCTTCGTCTGATTCTCCACGAATTAAAAGAATCAAGATACACTCAAGTAAAGGTCTTATAACTGCAGAGTTATCCCAGTCTTTTTTGAGAGCCAATATTAACGGCCTAAGACCGTATTCCACCACTGTTTCACGATATTGTCGACTGAAACTTTTGAGACCAAGAATGGCAGATCGTCTATCTGAAGAAAGCGTGGCATGTTGAAGACGATTACATAGCGTAGGGATCGCCTCATCCACCAGCTGGATCTTCTGATTGTTCTGGTTTAAGATATTGTTCAAATAGTCCATGTAATGTGTCAATTGTGTGGATTATTACTTGAACAAGTTGCAGACTGGCAGACTTTTGATTCAAAATGTTTTGACCAACGCGAGTGAAAATTTCCTACACATGCTACGACAATTTAGTCTTGCAGCTCCAGAGAAAGCCCAATTTCCCGGATTGGATGAGTGGTTTGCTGATGATTTGGATGTGAATACTAACCCATACAAACCAGGGCCGGTCCGTACGGCCTGGGGTATGAGAAAATTGGGCAGTTTTCAAGCTCACATCGATCTGTTATATCCAAGAGGCTCCAACAGATTCCAACTTTCCAACCATAAGGTAATGAGTGTTGCCAATGAAGTTTTTGGGTTTGAAGGGTGGTCTACAAAGATCATCGATATACAGACAACACTAACAAGATCCGGCACAACCACAGAAGTCCCTACTGAAACGGAAACGTCCTCAGAATCAGATACAACAGACCCGCGTGGATTTTATGTTACTGCAGTTGCCAAAGTTGAAATTATACTCAAGGATGGCACTACTTTTGCTGCTTTGGGGAATGGGCAGGCCCAAAATCTTCCAGAAAAAGGTGTAGCGTTTCGAACTGCTAAGATGCTGGCAGTTACTGCTGCTATCAAACGAGGGCTCATGGAAATATCCACTCTCGTAGACGCATGATAATTTTTTTTTGCAGCCAGAGCGTGCAATAAGTGATGAATGGTATTTGAAATATATAATAAATAACTAATAGTCTAAAGTATGGACAACAGGGAAAGGTGAAATCTTTGGAGGAGGTATTTCTGGGATCAAGTACAATTCTCCATTATCGTCGATTCTTTCTCTATCTCTGTCTTCCATTTTGTGAATTTCCTCGATATTCTCATTCAAGAACACAACCAATTCTTGCCAATTCTTTTGAATTAAGTAGGCCTTTTCTCTCATTCTTCTTCTTATCAAACTTTCAATAAGCTTGACGGCATCTGGAAGAGTCTGGTCCATTCTTTCTACCAAACGTCCCACAGAGCGAATAAGGTATTCCTCTTCATAGATGGTACCTTTTCTACCCTTTGCTTTCTTTCTCTCTTCTCTCTTTCTATTCTTGGAGGTTCTTCTAGATGCTCCAGTCTTTGCAGTTCCTGCAGTCTTACCGGTATACCTGGTGAAAAATGATGGAGCAGTAGAGGTCTCTGATGGGGCTATGGAAACGTTATCAGGAGCGTCAACATCATCATTTGGCATTCCGTAGAAACCATATGGATCTTGTTTCTTTTTGTCACGTAACTCCCTCAATCTCCTTAATTGAGAGTTCAATTGACCCTTGAAATCTGCCAATAATTCTGCGATATTACCAAACCCTTCATTCAATTGAGAATCAACAATAGATTCAACAAGTTCTTTCTTTCCTTCTTTTATGGCCAAAAGAAGAGCCATGTCATAGTTATAGTGCTTACAATATAATCTCATAGCTTCCTCAAGGTTGTTCAAGAAATGGAATTGGATATAAGCTGCATCCGAATATTTATGATCTTGGACCAAACCATCACTTAAGGATTCACAAGCATCAATAAGTTTTTCCTTATCAAAGTCTGCAGACGAAGCAATAGCCAAAGCTTCTGTCCAATTCTTGCTGAAAATGTAACACTCCAAGGCTTCTTCGTACTGACCCAAGGATTCGTGTGTAAATCCAGCTTCGGAGTAGTTCTTTTCATTACGCAAGTGTTGAGCAAACATGTGTAACACTTCATCATATCTTTCTTTGTTGTGATCATAGTTGTAAATGGAAAGGGCTTTTTTATACAAGCTGTGTTTTATGACATAATCATCAAATTCTCCTTTGACATCAGTTCCTAACTCATATAACCAACCCAAGGCCTTTTCGTAAGTCTTCAAGTGATCATCGATCATGAATTCCTTTCTCTTAGGAGGCTGGATATGCAAATTTTGTAAGAAAGGTAAGTATTCTTTAGGATCTTTTTGTGACTGTTGGGCAATAACCAACGACAACTTAACATCATAAAGTCCTAAAGCGGTCGTATATAACTTGTTAACGTCAGATAAGAAACATAAATGGATAACTGCTTGTTCCAACTGTTCAGCATCTTTGAAAGTTGTGACCAATTTGAGGGCATCAGCTAAATTTGAGGGCTTTTGACATGCATAAGCAGTCAAAATAGTTTGTAAATACTTCGTGAAATATTCTGGTTTGGATAAGACCTTTATGATTGCATCACATACCTTGTTAACCTTGGAGTCTTCGCTATAAACATTCTTGTCTTTGTTTTCGATTATCTTTCTGTGACTATTAGATTGATCAACAGCATGATTGGTAACCTGTAAGTTGTTGAAATCGTTCAAGACGTTTTCATCATCCGATTCTTTTAAGGTGTCTTTATATTTGGTTGAGGTAACATCTTCATCATGCAAACCAGAAACAAACAAATCGAGGTATTCGACCTTGTCGATTTGAGATACAAAACGTTCAAGATTGTCCAAAAACAAGGTTGGATCATAATCATATAGTATGTCCAAATCAATTCTGTGTACTCTACAAGCCAAAAATGCCAGTTTGTAGTTTTTATCTTTGATGAATTTCCGTACTCCAGATAAAACCATGATTCTTGGATGGATAGTTTCTAAGTTACCTCTAGGAGCTTGTAAAACTACTGAATAAGTTGAAGGAATAGCTGAGACAAGAATTGATCCTCTCTCGATTTGTCTGATTCTTTCATCAACAAGTTGGTTTTCAAACTCTGAATTGAAAATGTCATATTTGTAATTGTCAGTTGCAGAGTTCAAGTGTATAAAACAAAGCTTGGATTGAGCTGTAGTAAAAAGTAAGTGTGATTCGGTAACTTTAATCGATGTTACACCTACAGCAACCTGTATGTCATTAGCAAAAAGTTTACCGTTCAGTGAAATACCAAAAGCAGTGGATACACCTGTGTCTGGGTTTGACACAACTTCGAAATCACGACACAACTGTGGGAACGACACAATTTCGGTCTCGCTGAAACACTCGTCAAACAAATTTACCTTACCGGCAATCGACTCCGTAACCAAACCGTCCCCGTCGGAACGAGACTTTATTAAAACGATCTTGGTTTCATAATCGAATGCATCAAGGAATTCTGGTTCCTTTAAATTGGTAACATCGTAAATGACAACTTTGGAGTAACTAGGTCCATCAACCAAAATACTCAAGATATTGTTACCAAAAAATGCAGATTGTTTGACAAATTCATCATCAGAAAGGAATTCGGATTTGTTGATAGTGGACACAATTTTTGGAACTTTAGACTTCAATTGATTGATCTTCATGTAGCATAATACAATATCTCCGGCACTTGTTACTACCGAATAGTATTCATTGCTTTTGCTGACAGACAAGTCATTAATTGCAGAGTATTCAACTTGAAATTCTCTAAAACTTGCAGGTGGAGGAACATTGGCGATACCGAAAGGAGTCAACTTTACTTCACTTCCATCTGTAACTAAAGTCATACCTATATCAGAACCCAACACAGTTGGTCCAGAACAGATTTTGTATGCCAAGTCAACAATATAAATACCTTCCAAAGCAGTTGCTACCATTAAATTAAGTGGCTTTTCAGGATGGAATTTAATGAAGTCAATATGATTTAATTCATTTTTAGTGTTGACAAAGATTTCTTGCTTTAAGTACCAATGATAGTTCTTTGTGGTCCACAATTGAACCCTGTCGTGTAATTGGAAAGCTAATACTTCCGAGTTACTAGACCATTGAACGTCGAGAATCTGTTCGGTTGAAGGATTGAGTCTAGTGTCAAATTCACCTCTTCTTAAACCGTTTCTTTCGTAGAAGATCAAGTCCAACTGTGGTTCTCCATTTTCATTGAGATGTCTAGCAGTTGAAGCAATTACAGCACCAGAAGGCTTCCAGGATAAATTATGCTCTATTCCATCTATAGGCTCAGACACAGAATCTAACTCACCATGTCTATTGAACACTCTGATAACTCTTCTATCATACATTTCTTCGGTGTCTTCAACAACAACTTGTTCTTTTGTTATGACACTGAAATATTCACAGTCACCTCTCCAACTTATTTTACAACCGGAGTTGTCAAAGTCTGAGATCGTACCTTGCTGGATTTCTGCCACAGTTGGGTCTCTTAAGACACCAGCATCCTCCTTCAAATCCAATCCAGCGTGCTTTAAAGCTTCTTTTTCTCTTTCCAAAGCACGAGCACCTTTACCTCTAAACTGGGTTTCGGCTTTTCCCCATCCAACAGAAACATGCTTGGCCTTGGAAATCTTGATATCATTTGGATTCAACATCTTTTCCACGATAGGCTCGAAAGATCTTGATAGTAAAATCAAGTTGTTTTCATTGGTTAATAAACTCAAAGTCTCTTCATCTGGAGACCAACTTGCAGTTTTCAACCCCACGTCGATAGACCCCACGATCTCTATCATTGCTGCATCTGGATCCATATTATCTGGATCATATGTTATTTGAATGATATCACCATTATCGTAAATTAAGATTAACTGGCAGTTTTCCACAAAGTGGACAAAAGATATAATGGAGGATGAAGGATCAGAAACTGGGAAATTGGCCAACAAGTTTATTTCTCCTGTTTTCAAGTATTGTTGGATTTCCACGATGCCCTCGTTGGTTAAGGTCAATGCAAAGGTGATGGAGTCTGACACCACATCAAATACGGACTTATATGATATATCCGAAGCAGATATATCGGGATAGAACTGGGATTCGGGTAAGATGTTACCCTTGTTGAGAATGACCAAGTTTCTCATGGTTTAGGTGTAAGATGATTGTAAGAAGTTGAAAAAAAACCACATCTCATCGCACTCTGCGAAGCTCAGAACAGAAGAATTGGCGGTAGGGATGGCACAAGACACCGCGTGGAAAGTACCACGGCACGGGACGGTATTCACCGCGAGTATTTGGAAGCTGACAGAGATATAAAAATATAAACCAAAGCTTTTAATGCTACAAATTACTTCTGGAAAACTGGTCTCCCAAGTCATAATAACCTATGTATCCTACTGAAGTCTTCTCCTGGCCAACAAATATCCTAGTTACACCAATATATCAACCAAGTTCATCGCATCTTATCTTTGGCACCAATAAAAATTCCTCTTAACTGACACAAAACCACACGTTCGCACTCCCATAATTTCTACGGAACTGTCCGTCAAATTGTTCAGCTTGACATTCGTTTCAGTTGTTTTTGGATATCAACTTTTTTTGTTCAGTTCTTGACGTTTGTAATTCCAATTGATGTCTGAAATTGAAGCATATCCCAATAAGGAAGAGGCCATCTTTCGGTCTGCTGCCATGTCTTTGGTGCAATTATATTTGCCAACCGAAATCTCGAGGGAGTTAATCTACGATATTGGGAAATTAAACTTGGTTCAATTTAGAGACTTAAATTCCAAGGTCAGTGAGTTCCAAAGATCCTTCGTCAATGAGTTGAGAAAGTTGGACAACGTTGAAAGACAACTTATCTTCTTTAAGTCCGAATTAGATAAAAAGGATATTCAAGTTTCGAAGTATCCTTATTTATCTGAATTGGATAGAGTTGTACCACAATCTGATATCGATGAATTGGTTGAGAACGGTCAGTTATTAGAGGATAGAATCTCTCAGTTGATTGACTCGTTGTATTCGTTGTACACCAAGAAGAAGGACTTGAAACAGTTTTTGAACACCACTAAGTCTGTAGACAACTTCTTTGAGTTGAACACTGGCAACTTACCTGTTGATTCCGAGACTGGCGCCACATCTTCGTTCATCACTGGAACCATCAACAGAGACAAGGTTCAAGTATTGCAACAAATTTTGTGGAGAGTTTTGAGAGGTAATTTGTACTACTACACTGAGGAGTTCAGTGAACCTATTTATGACCCAAAACTCGAAGCTAATGTTGACAAGAATTCTTTCATCATTTTCAGTCATGGTCAAATTATCCATGAGCGTATTAGGAAGATTTGTGAATCTTTGGACTGTGACTTGTATGATGTTGACACTTCCAGCGTCGGAAGAAGTGGACAATTAACTCAAATTAACGCTAATTTGAGCGACTTATCTACTGTTTTGGACCAATCTGAGTTAGCATTGAACTCTGAATTGATTGCTGTCTCCAAAGATTTATCGAAATGGTGGGAAATTATTGCCAGAGAGAAGGCCCTTTACAAGACCATGAATCGTTGTGATTACGATGGTTCCAGAAAGACTCTTATTGCTGAAGGTTGGTTGCCAACTGACGAAATCGAAACATTAGACTCTACAGTCAAGGCTGGCTCTCAAAGCTTGCCAACTATTATCAACATCTTGAATACCACAAAGACTCCTCCAACATTCCACAGAAACAACAAGTTTACTGCTGCTTTCCAGAATATTTGTGATGCTTATGGTGTTGCTTCTTACAGAGAAGTTAATCCTGGTTTGCCAACTATTATCACTTTCCCATTCATGTTCGCTATTATGTTTGGGGATTTGGGGCATGGTATAATTTTGTCGTTGGCTGCTGCTACCTTGGTTTACAATGAAAAGAAAATTGGAGGCATGAAGAGAGACGAAATTTTTGATATGGCATTCTCTGGTCGTTATATTTTGTTATTCATGGGATTATTTTCCATTTACACTGGACTTATATATAATGATTTGTTCTCCAAGTCAATGACTTTGTTCAGTTCTGGATGGGAGTGGCCAGAAAACTTCCAAGCTGGTGAGACCGTGAAAGCTGAATCAGTCGGTGTTTACGCCTTCGGTTTGGATCCATTATGGCATGGAACCGATAATAACTTGTTGTTTACCAACTCCTTGAAGATGAAATTGTCTATTTTGATGGGTTATATCCACATGTCCTATTCTTACATGTTCTCTTTAGTCAATTATGTTCATTTCAACAGTGTTATTGACATTATCGGTAACTTTATTCCAGGATTATTGTTCATGCAAGGTATTTTCGGCTATTTATCCCTTTGTATTGTTTACAAATGGACTGTTAACTGGTATGCTATCGATAAGCAACCTCCTGGTTTATTGAACATGTTGATTTCTATGTTCCTTTCTCCAGGTACAGTGGCAGAACCATTATACTCTGGACAAGCTACTGTTCAAGTTTTCCTTTTGTTATTGGCATTAATTTGTATCCCATGGTTACTTTTAGTTAAGCCATTATATTTCAAGAGAAAGTTTGATCAAGAAGCCAAATACCACGCCCTTCAAGACGAAGAGAATGGAAATACTCTCAACGAACACAGTGAAGAGGACGAAAATACTCATAATGGAGATGATGACGAGGAAGAAGAAGAAGGACATACCTTTGGTGATATTATGATTCATCAGGTTATCCATACTATTGAGTTCTGTTTGAATTGCGTCAGTCACACTGCATCTTATTTGAGATTGTGGGCTTTATCCTTGGCCCATGCACAATTGTCTACTGTGTTATGGACTATGACCATTGGAAACGCATTTGGAACTACCGGAATCTCAGGTGTTTTAACCACTGTCTTTTTATTTGGAATGTGGTTTGTGTTAACCGTTGTTATTTTAGTTATCATGGAAGGTACATCGGCCATGTTGCATTCCTTGAGATTGCACTGGGTCGAATCCATGTCCAAGTTCTTCGTTGGAGGTGGCCATGCTTATGAACCTTTTGGATTCGTAGGACTTTTAGACGAATACTTTTAATTCACCACTATATGACATATACTTGTATATTCTTTAGTTTAAATCACAGATAGTTATGTCTTACTAAATTTCTGAGCTGCATTATTATGGTTGACAGTGTTACTGACTTCAAAGCATAGTTGAGGAAGGAAAAAATCTACATACAGCTTTATATACCTTGCGGTATGCAGCCTCAAGCGAATATAGTGAACAAATTCAAAAGATTTAGAGCATTGGAGCAGGAAACAGAATTAAAATCTCTTACCAGAAATTTTGTGATTGTTGATAATCTTGTAGTCAATTTTCATGAGTGACCATCAAGATAACTGTTTCCAATAAGGGTCTTTTATCTAGTATAATTCGAATCTGGAGTAACCAAAATTCTACATTTAACTCATCGCGAAACTGAAAAGTTAAACCAAACTCACTCGATGTCACTTCCGATTCCTAGTGTTATTAAACAGTTGGAGGACCCAGAGTCAGTGGTTCCAATCTTAAAGTCTTTAAAGGCACACTTGAATGACTTGACCAACTCGAAAGCAGACGCAAACCATATAGTGTCGAGAACTTTGAGTCTCATCGCTGCTCATCAACCATATAAGAAATGGTGTGGAGTTTTAGTTACCACTATTTTGGTAAAAAACTATGAAATTTTGAGCACAAGTGGATTGAAGTGTATGAATCTGTTGATCAAAGTCCTTGAAACAACGAACTCATCGACCGACCTCAAACTTTTCACAGCTACTGTTGAATGTCTAAATCTTTTATGCGATGAGATTAGAGGTAAACCTACTCTTACTCGTGAAATTTTGACACCAAAGTTACCTGTGATTATCCAGATGTACTTGAATGACCTTGATTTTAGCCCTCGACTTGTAATCAGCTCCTTATGTAAGATAATGCTCAATCATCCTACTACTTTCAGACCGTTTGGGAATAAACTTAACGCTAGGCTTGTTGAATACTTAAAAATGGACTTTAATAACTTCCCTCATGGTTTGAAACTAGAAATATCCAAAGCATATGCATTATTACCTATAATAGAGAAAAACGAGCCAGATTTGATTTGGGCTAACAAGTTCAATGCCGTGGTGAACGAAGCTGTTGATATAATGTCAGTTCTCGAAGATTTAATTGATTTCAGTCAAGATTCAGATTTAATAAGCTTGATTGCAAACCCAGCCTTCAAGATTCAAGATGATCAAAGGATATTCCCATTCTTGCAGATTGATATTTCTAAACCAGAAACATTATTGCAATTATCCTCCCGATTTAAAGTTCTCATGCAATTACTAGTTGGGTTCATCACCACTTCCACAAAACAATGCGTTAAATTTCCTCTTGGGCGCTTGATGAGTCTCGTTGAAATTTCCTTCAGTGTGAATACGAGATACTTACCGGTTAAAAGAGATATCAGGGATGAAAAGGTTCGGGATTTAATCAAATCTTTAGTAGTTGACATCCAAGATAGCAGCTTATCATTAGTGAACAATGCTGTTCAGACTTTTGGTAGCACATTAGTGATGTACTTGGCCAAAATTCTTCAACAATTAGAAACCTCAATCCCAATGGAGAAGAAGACATTAGACTCGAATTTGGTTTTGAGGAACGAATCTTTCATCATCAAGGTTTTGGAAACAGTGACCAACATTCTTGGCTTGGTTGAGTTCTACCAAGAGCCTCAACAAATTGTGAGATTTGTGGATGCAGCATTGGTATTGGTGGAACCTAGAACACTTTCCAGTCCCGCAAAAGCCACCAATGGTAACGCTACAGCAGACAAAAATAAGTTAAAATCTAAGAAAAAAAATCAAGCCATTCCAATGGCAGATTTATTATCACATGGCCATCTTTTCAACAGCGAAGTCCCTGTATCATCAATAAAGGTGGTCCGTAACTTCATTGGAGCTGTTATAGCCAGAATGGAGTTACCATCAAACCAGTATTATAAGATTATGAGATATTTGGTGATTGAAGCGATCAGATCCTCTCATTTCAGCTACAACAGTGTTATACCATCTGATTTGAAGGAATTACTCTTGAAAGCAGTGATATATCCAGGTTTTGAAAAGGTTTCTATTCTTCCTATTGTTTCCAGTGTTATGGCCAATGATCCTTTACTTAGTGTCTTCAACAACCCCCGTTTCCCACCTATTCCTCAGCTTATCAAACAATCTACCCTACAAGATGTTGAAAATGAATCTGAAGAAGAAGAAGAAGAAGAGGTTGTCGAAGATGTCGAAGATGTCGAAGTGTCCACGGAAACTAGATTATTGTCTGATATAGTAGGGAAAAGATCATCCGAGGAGAGCTCAGTTGACGTCAAAAGAATCAAAATGGATGCTGTAACTGTAGGGGCCTCAGAACCTCCAGCTGAAGAATTGTCTTTGGAACCGGAGAATGTTTTACAGTTCAAGGAAGAAACACAATCAACCATTACTCAAATTCGCAGCCAGTCAGATTTGCAACCAAAACAAGATCAACCAAGTACCTCATATAACGCTCCATCCTCAGAGATCGCTTCAGTGATGCGTAGCACAGATAAAGTGGAGGGTGATGCTGAGGGTGAGTCTGACTTCGAAATGCCTGAAATAGATATAGATGATTCTGGAGATGAAGAGTAAATAGTTGCAACATTTATTTTTCTCACTTATTTTTCTCAAATACTACCGCGTACAAATAATATACACATTCTTCAATGACATCGAGCCGAATACTTCTATCTGAAGATGTTTCACCACAAGACATAGCCGTGTTGGCTCTCATTCAGACATATGCCCAATTACACACAGACAATAAGGCCCAAACTCTAGGGATTACTTTAGTTCAATTGATAGAACACGAACCCTTTGTTGATAAGAGCGATAATATTATTGTGGTTCCTGGAGCTCTTGATCTCATTGAAAAGATCCTGCTTGATGCTAAAAGTTTTGAAGTAAATGAATCAGGGACTATTCATGAAGATATCTGCTCACCCATCAAACATCAATTATTAGATGCAATGTGGAAAGTTGACTCAGTGGAAAGCCTCGACAGCATGGTTATGGATATGATGACATTTGTATCAAAGCCAGACACAGCTACGTATGATGATACTGCAGATTTTGCCGATTCCAATTATATCAAGTTCTCACCACGACTGTCCATTGGGAGCTGTATACAGCGAGTTGTAGCAAGCTTACATTTGCTTCATTTCGATGAATTGTTCTTACTATTTGAGGCGTTTGTGTCTTACAGAGAGCCCACGCGTCAATTGTTCATGGAAATGGGTGGAGTTATAGATGACAGCAGAATGAATGACCGTACCCCTGCTGTAGCTCCTTTTGGGAAACAAAAATCAGAGGAGGAGGACAAAACCTTGTTCTTAAAGTTAAAGAATAACCTTGATTCGGTGTTGGAAAGCGATATTTCGTTTCCGAAAGATCTCACCAAGACTCACCTGGTGGACTTGATATCTGTATCAAAATATGATCTTCAAAGTCTTTTAAATAAGCAAATCAGTATACTTGAAACCTGTGGACAAAAAACTCCTCAAAAGCTAAAAGATATAATGAAATTGATGATCTCGAATTCTTCCAGTATATATCTGATTCAATCAGCCAATTTGGGAAGTATACCGTCTTACTACTATATAAGGTTTTTGGAGGCGTTGTATGAGCTGGATTACCAAAGATCACTTGCAGCATTGCATCAATATTTTGACTATATGGTATCTAACAAATCCAAGTACTTTTACCACTATGCATTAATTTCTAGAGCTACATTACATCAATATTTTGGTGAAGATGAGAAGGCCTTGGATGCCATTGAGGAGGCCATTTCAGTGGCTAGAGAAAATAGAGACAACACTACTCTTACTTTTGTTTTGAGCTGGCTCTTTAATTTCATGAAAGATAAACCGCAATTATGGGACATCCAAAATTTTTATCATAATAATAATGAACTGCATTTATTGGATTTTCTTGTCAAGAAATCCAAGACAGTATCTTTACTGTTGTACTCCTTGAGTTACCATTTTGAAACCTTGCATATCATCGACAACAAAGGGTCGATGAATAGATATCTCGAGAGTTTATTCAAAGGCACATATGTATCAATTCATGATAATATACTGTGTTTCGTCAAATCCATGGAGATGTCGTCTGTGGTCTGGAGCCGAGTTGGAAGCTCGAGTCTTGGAGACTTGTATTCAGATATTGCCCTTGAATTCACACATAATGCTGGAAAACGGTCTGATCAAGTGGCCATAGAAGTAAGAAAGGCATATTTGGATCAGCTTAAAGGAAATATTGATGAGGGCTATGCCCGTCTTGAAAAAGTGAAATCAGAACTCGACCTCAACTTAGAGTTGTATAGATCAGTTTCGCTTCGAAGTCTTATCATGCTTACTGAAATGAATATTAAAAAAGGAAGGACGAAGGTGGCGGAACTGTTGGTCAAGTCCATGAATAGCGATTTTTCGAGTGATATTGAGTTAAGAACCGAGCTAGTCTACTTGAACGCACAAGTCCAAATTGCTCTTGGCAACCATGCAAAAGCATTGAACGTAATATCCAGTTATTTGGATTCGATTGACCAGTCGAGCTCCAGAACGAAACCGAATATTCATACTATATTGAGGTTGGATTTACTAGTTTTTAAGATTTTCAACATCACTGGTTCCCATATTAGAGCTATATCCTTGTTAATTAAGCTGATGCAACAAGCAAAGAAGATAGGGTTCGTGACTGTTGTGGTAGAAGGAGTTATTCTATTTGCATCTGTTCTTAATAATATGGGAAGTTACAAAGATGCATATACAATCTTGAATGGTAAGATGATCTCCATACTCTCAGTCAACAACAAGGAATTTATATCGATGGCATATTATGAACTTTCCAAATCTTGTTTCAATATCTATAAAACATCAGATCAGTCTAAAAAGGAAATTTTCAATCAATTTTTGAACTATTTGAATTGCAGTATCAATGGATTTAAACAAGTTATCCATTTACCAATGCTTCAAGAATGCTTCAAATTGGAACAGGAAATGGCTCAGTTACACAAATCAAACGAATTACTTGAACACAGTCAACAATCACTCGAAAAATTGGAAAAAAGATCAATAGAAGAAACCAAATACAGATATATCTGAAAGTAAGAATAGTATATTAAAGATATAAACATGAAGAGAGTAGACCAAAGACACAATAAATTACTATTAATGTATCAATATAAAACACACCTAAAACTCAACTAATCCCTTTTAGATTTCTCTGTGGCATCAATAGAAGCCAAAGTTATAGCAGCTGTCTTCATTTGAACCACATTGGCAAATTGTTTGAAGGCCCAAATTGGAGTACTGATCCAAGCCAAAACGGTACCGAACCAGAAAAACTCAAATGAATGTAAGTATAAGGCCACATAGAATAACTCATTGACAAGACAAACAATAAACAATACGGTTCTATTGGTGTAATACAATGATAAAATCTTACTCTGCTTTTCATCAACATGCTTATGGGAAGCAGATCCACTGGACATCATAGCATACATGTGCATATAATGGGAAGCCAAATCTAAACTCACCAACAATTGGAAGACAAAACAATATTGAGGATATATCACACACAAATAACAGATCAAAGAAGAAGTGGCACATCTGTCAGTAACCATGTCTAAAACAGCACCGTATCTGGTACCTTGATTGAATCTTCTAGCGGCGTATCCATCAAAAGCATCTAAAAATCCCGAGATTCCATATAAAATAAATGTGTAGTAAGGATGGTTTTTCATGGTCATGAATGATGCAATGGCTGTTAGTACTCTTAAGTATCCTATCAAATTAGGTATGAAAAACATCACTTGTCTTATGGTAACCACCTGTTGACGAGCAGAAGACAGGTCGGTAGCCACTTTAGACAGCGAAGCATTGTTGTTACTGGGATTTGAATTTGATTGATCCATCGTGAGATCTATTAATTGAATATTAAAATATTGTATTACTGACTATGTCCTCCTAATACACCAGATCCATTAGGATTTGAAATATATTTTTTATTAGGCTTCTGCGGGTATTTTTCGGTTGAGAGAACAAGTAGACGTTCGCTCGGTAGAGACACAACGACTTATAATTATTAACTATCTAGTTCTGATGACACCAGCAGAGATCAACATATTAATCTTTTTACTAACTTCAGGATTTCTCATGTGATCGGTCAATGCAGCTGGATTATCCTTGGCTTGAGCCAAGATACCTTGCATAACTGGATCTTGTAAGATTTTGACGATTTCTGGATCTCTGGAAACTCTTTCCATAGTTTGTTCTGGGGTTTCACCTTCGATACCTTGGAATCTTTGGTACGAGGCTTTGTTATATAATTGGTCGATTTCGTTGACGTTTTTACTTCCTAATTCGACATCCTTTTCTCTAGCTTCACTAAGAGTCTCCATAACTTGAGCGTATTCTTTCATGGCTAATTGAGCATTAGCTTTTCTGATGTAAGCTCTGATGAAAGAAGGATCCTTCTCAATAGCCTTATTACAGTCTTGAACAGCATCTGGGAATGACATTAATTTTGCTAATGCAGCAGCCCTATTAGAGTATCCTCTTGCGTCTTCTGGAGCACGTTTGATCATTTCAGAGTATGCCTTGACAGCATTTGGCCAGTCACCCTTGGTGAAGTATTCTTTTCCTTCCAATCTTGCTTCTTCGGCCTTTTCTGGGTCAATGTAACTTTGGGCTTCTTTAACCTTTAATTCCTTTTGAGCAGCTCTCAACTTATTCAAGACATCTGGAGTTCTGTGTTCAGTCAAAGATTTTTCGAAACTTTTGATGGCTTCTGGTAAGTCTTCGGTCTTCAAGTAGATATTTCCCAATCTAGCAAAAGCCTTGGCAATTAATTTATAGTCAGCTCTCATGTCTCTACCTTCGTCGATTGCCAATTTACAAGTCTTAATGGCTGTTTCGTAGTCACCCTTTTCGTATTCAGCAGCAGACCTGTTATTCAAATAAGTGATATCCTTGTGAGCTTCCCAGGCGTCGTTATATTTGGCAATAGCTTCATCGAATTTTCTTTGTTTGTAAAGAGTATTTCCTTCAGCCTTAAAACTGTCAGCTGTGGATTTAGAATCTTCCTCTGGATCTTTCATTTCGACGTCCTCCGGCTCTGATACCTTTGGCTTTGGTTCAGGCTCAGCAGCTTTTGGAGCAGCTTTTGGTTCAGGTTCAGTAGCCTTAGGTTCAGCAGCTGGCTCTGGAGCGCTACTGGTACCTGGACCACCTGGACCTGGTGGTGGACCATCCATATCAATTCCCATCAAGGTTGCCATGACAGTCATCAATCTTGGGTCAGATAAAAATTGGGTGGCATTGGCTTTAGGGTTGGCTTGAATGTTCTTCAACTTTTCAACTAATTCCGGATCTTTCATCAAATCAGCAGTCTTTGGGTTTTTCTTCAAGTTTTCAACCATGTTAGGATCGGAGAAAATGGCTCCCAATCCCATGTCTGGTTGAGCATTTCTGGCAGCAATAGCTTCTTCGACAGCCTTCAAACCATCTTTTGCCATGGCATTAGAAGCGTCCAACAGAATTGCTTGTTGATAGGCGTTTTTGGCATCGTCCAAGTTTCCCAATCCATAGTTGGCAGCAGCAACTCTGTTGTAACCCTTTGCCCAAGATCCGTTGATTTCTACACATTTTTGGGCGTCTTGCAACGCATCTCCAAAATTTTTCAAGGATGCATGGCAAGCGGAACGGTTGGAATATAACACATGATTTGGAGAAGGAGAAGCATCAATAGCTTTGGTGAAGTATTCAATGGCTTTGTCGAAGTCCTTACTGGCGAAGTATTTGTTACCTTCGGCTTTAAATTCGTCTGCAGACATAATAGATCAAAGTACAAATTGGTGGAGTTTGGTCAGGATTGAGTGTTCAAATACTCGCGCAAAGATCCAGCGACTACAATTCTAGAAAGTTCTTGACTCTTGGTATCATTAAACGTAACTATAGACAACTATATTATTTTACTAGGGTATTCACACCTATCACTGTATGGTAGTCCTGTACTGGCACAGTGGGTGTACGAATGGTCTTTCAAAATTGGTGTGCAGAAATGTTTAAAATCGTTATTCCCATATCTGCGCATCGGTGATCGGAGCACTTTTAGTTCATTAAATGGCACTCGTCAATCAACAGGTCAATCAACTCTACTGGATATGCGGGTCCATATCCGTGGCATTTCTCCTTACCCTTTAATCGGCTCATAACTTCCACCACGTCAATGTTCAAGTTCTCTTCTTCTGATCGGTATAATAAGTAGTCCCACGCAGCTCCAAGTGCAAGTACTTTTTTCCCATTGTCTGGCGAGTCATACACCTTCTTGCTGTTGGCAGGGTTGTACTGATGACTTTGGCCATCGAGGATCTGGGAAATGAAGTGATCTTCACTACGCGGGAATTCAAAGTTTGAAGGCTGAGTCTGGTGCTCTACCCCCCTTGTCTTCAAAAGGTTATTCTCGGTCTCTATGGCTAAAGACTTGTTGCGGATATCTTCCAACTGTTTCAAAAGTTGTTGCTTATCCTCTTCACTTTGGTTCAATCTTGTCTCTAAGTCTTTCATCTTGGACTCTTTCCGTTCTCTGAACGCTCTTTGGGCCGCTCTGTTTTGGGCCTTTCTTTTCAACTGCAATTCGGCTTCTGATAATTCGGAGTCTGACTTCGAGAGTAAGAGGGCATCCTGTTCTTCTAAGAGCTGTTTCTTCGACTTCTTCTTACGTTTTGTACCATCCTGGAACTCATCGTTAGATATGGAGAACCCTGTTTGGTCAACATTGAGAAGATGGCTGTTATTGGTAGAAGGGGATGATCCATCACTGAGCGAGTCATTGGCAAAGTATTGTCGATTTAACAGGGCTGGGTCATTGAACAAACTAACATTTTCCTGAGACAACTCAAACTGGTTAGCGAAGAAACGAGACTCGTCACAAGGTTCATCCTTGGAAACATAAGTGTCGTATTGCATTATACTGGAAGAAAAGTAATTAATAATCTGGAAAGGTTAAATTTGTTTGAGAAATGCGAGTTGTAACAGCTGCGAAAAATCACTTCTTTTCATGAGTGTGCTTTTGGAGACTACCGAGGGGAACTTGGTGGTGGATTTGAAGACTGAGACAGAAGAAGTCTTGTGTTACAATTTCTTGAAGTTGTGCAAATTGAGGTACTTTTTTTTCTGTCCATTTATTGAACTTCAGCGTGATAATGCAGTTAATTGTGGAGTGGTACAGTATCCAGATGTTGAAGAATACAGTATAAACTATTTTATTGACCCTGAAGGGTTTTATGGGTTAAAGAAAGGGGATTTCATTGAATGTGAGGCTCGATCTGATGATGTTGAAGTTGGACTGGTGGGATTTATAGTGAATCATGGCCAAGTGAAATCAAAATTCACAATAGCTTTATCTCCAGATTCAAGTTTACCGGACTCAGTGATTTTTGGCAAAATCGCCGAAGGTTTTGACACCCTTGTTAAAATCAACAATGCTACCGAGGATGTTCGTATAATAAACACTTTCATCCTTGAAGATCCCTTCCCAGATCCGTCAGGTTTGAACCAAATGATTCCAAAGACTCAAGAACCAACTAAAAAACAGATCGAAACAATGAATTTCCCACGTCTTAGGAACGATACTACGGTGGAGGCATTAACATTGGAATTGATTGGAGATTTGCCTCGTTATGACATCAAGCCGTCTCCTAAGATTCTATTTGTTACTCGTTTGAACCGTGTTACCAGTTCTGAATCGTTAGAAATCATATTTTCTCGATTTGGAACTGTGATAAGCAGCCATGTAGTCCGAGAAGATAATGGTAAATCAAAGGGATATGGATTCATAGAATATCAGGCCCAAAGTGAGGCCGAACTTGCATACGATAAATTACATGACAATTGTATCATAGACGGAAACGAGATAATTGTGGACTTTTCACAATCAACTAGAAAATAAAATATATATTGTTAAAGTTTTCATAGGAACCTATAAATACAAAAAGAAGAAGAGTGAATATAAAACATTTCAACGCTAACCATAACAAATATCATTTAAACCACAGATTATACAATACACAACCTTAAGCAACACAATCTCTAGAAAGATGATCAACCAGTCCACAGTTGTAACAAGCCTTTACGGAAAAGTTGGTACCCCCAGTAACAGAACGACATTCCTTGGAAATATGACCAGTCTTACCGCAAGCGTAACACTTGGTAGCACTAGCTTGACAGTCTCTGGCATAATGGTTTGGACCACCACACTTGTAACATGTGGTTGGGTTTTTGGTTCTTGGGGCTGGGGCCGATCTCTTACCAGCAGTGGCATTACTAGCAGCGTTACAGTTCTTAGAAATGTGGCCAAAGTTTCCACAGTTGTAACATTTGGAACCTTGTTCTTGAGTAGGACAGTCGGATTGAACGTGTCCAACATCACCACACAAGTAACATTGTTTGTGGTTGGTGGATTTTGGTTCAGTACAATCACCGGATTCGTGTCCTGGCTTGTGACAGTTGTAACACAATCTGTCTTCTTGTTCACAGTTGTCAGCTAAGTGACCAACTTCTCCACACTTGTAACACGCTCTTGGAAATACTGCTGCCATCTTCTTCTACTTCTTCTTCCTCTTACTAATAAAGCACCGGTTTGTATTGGCTTGAAAGATGAATGAAAATTTTTTGGACCGTGAAAATTCATCAAAATCTGTGCGAAACCAGTCGTGCCCAGACTTATCTCGGTATAGGTTGAATGCCCTTTGGGTATTGCTCTCTAAACTTGATCTCTATAAATTGCGTCTCCGATGACAATAGCCTTGGCGACTTCATTGGTATCGTGGACTCTTACAATATTCGCCTCTTGTTGTATACAAGCCATAATTGCTGCTGTGGTACTAATGACTCTTTGTGACGCAACAGGCTCGTTGTTAAGAGTACCTAAGAATTTCTTTCTACTTGGACCTAATAAGATTGAAAGTCCATTGAAACTTAAGTAGTCCTCCACCACATGTGTGTCTTGTTTTGAGTGGATTATGCTTGAGTATTTCTTGAAAAAACGATTGTGCTTGAGAATCGCAAGATTTTGGTGCAAGTCTTTAGCAAATCCAAGTCCTGGGTCCAAGATAACCTGCCACTTCTTCACACCGCATTTATAAGCCTTCAATATCTGAGTGGTTTGTTCTCTAGAAACACCATTGATGAGGTTATTAACTTCAGGTCTTGGACTGATATCGTCCAACTGTCCTTGCAATGGATCCACGAGTAATTCTATGATATCCTCATTGGTATTAGCTTCGTAGGACGTAAGTTTCGACATGGTCTTAGCTGTACCCCTAGTATGGTTAAGAACATAAGGACATCCATATTTGGCAACGACGTCAAACATTCTCTCGTCGTAGAGTCCCATCGAAATATCGTTGATGATGTCTGCACCAGCAAGGAGACTCTGTTCAGCAACATTCGAACGATAGGTGTCCACTGAAATCACGACATTAGACAATGCTTCATCTGAGCTTGATCTAATGGCTTTGATGACTGGAATCACTCTATCCAACTCTTCTTGTTCACTTGGCTCCTCACTACCGGGTCTCGTCGAAACACCACCGATATCTATGATCTTTGAGCCATGTTCAACTAGTTGGGAGGCATTGGCTATGATAGTCTCAATACTAACACCAAAGTTCTTACCGCCATCACTGAAGGAATCAGGAGTTATGTTTAGTACAGCCATCATTAATGTAGGTGATTGGTTAGTAAGAAGATCGAACTTCAATGGATTCAGGCTGTTGGATACCCTGGGCATTGGTACGAACAGTAGAAGCTTGTTGGATTCTTGGATTGTATCATTTGGAGAGCTTTTGAGCAATTGCTGCAAATGGTTATGAATTGGCTCTGCTGACACTGGATGAATGAAATCAGGTCTAATCAATTCACATAAAGGTTGTAATACAAATGTTCTATCCAACATCGATTTATGTGGTACAGTCAAGTCACTAGTATTGATGCTGATTTCATCGTATAGAATAATGTCTAAATCAATGGCTCGTGGACCGTTGTCGAATTCTTTTACCCTGTTGATGTGTTTGTATTCAATGTCTTTGATTATCTTCAAAACATCATGTGGAGTCTTATCTTCAAAGTCTATCTTAAAGACTCCGTTGAAGAAATCAGCTTGGTCTTTGTAGTACATTGGCTTGGATATGTACATTGAAGAAGTAGCCACGACTTTCAATCCGTACTCGTTGAGGAGTTCGATTGATCTATTAATGTTTTCGAGCTGATTTCCTTCATTAGAACCAAACGCAAGAAATGCAGTATGACGTCCTTTATAACTTAAAGTTTGCAAGTCATCTGCGGGTAAATTGAAGCTGTCTGAAGTGTCTGAAACTTCTTTTAATTGGATTGGGTCAAAACCTCTGAATCTATCTCTAGTGACTTCAGATTCTACACCAACCCCATCAGTATATGTGATAGCATTAGGTTTGACAATTCTCACCTTGACTTTGTTAATATGTGAGCCATGGTTTTGAAAGATCAATTGGCCTATAGACATCTCCAAAGCTTCCACTGTTTTGAAGTTGGAAGACTCAACATAACTGGTGATCTCATCCATGATCGTGTGGATTTGAACATTATGATCCGGCAAAAGTTCAATGGACAAGTCAACGTCAACAAGTTGTCTTTTCAATCTCTCAAATGTGAAGACTCCAATGATGGTAAGTAATCTTAATTGTTTCACATTAATCGAATCCAACACAGCTTGTTTTTCATGGCGATTTCGAGTCATAGAATAAGCAATCTCGTCTGCTCTTATTTCTGACTTAGCACTGCTGACACATACTGTGGCCTGTTCCCCTCCCCCTTTCTTTCCATCCAATACAATCTGACTTACCTTTTCAGCGATGTTCTGAAGAGACTTGAAGTTCTTCAGTTCATTCACTTTCATGTACTCCATGACATTACGAGAAATAACGGCATAGTTTAAGGAATATTTCAAGTTATCTGTTTCTGAAGCCTTGGAAAAATCGGTATCGAGCTCTACCGTGATGGAAATCGGTTGAGCTGTAGGACGATTCCAGGCATCGCTGCCAGTAATGGCCGTGGCAGCAATATTATTAACAAAGACCTTATCTTTGAACATGACGGAAGAACAGTAGTATTGACGGGGGAGTGGATAGGATCGAATTACTGCTGTTGCCGGGTTCTTTGCCGACTTAAACCAACTTCTAATAAACAATTTGGAAAAAAATCAGCTAGTTGACTAAAGAAATCAACTATAGTGGTTGTCGCGCAAAAGGTGAAAAATTTGGCCGACTGTCTGCGTCGGAGTTAGCCACAGTTCCCAATTGTTCCGGCTACAACTGCGCACTAGCAGTCAATGCAGCCCAACCTTGTTGGTTGTACTGTTTAGCTTACTCTTCATCACTGTCGATATTGAAAAGATCACTAATCTTCTCTACCTTCCGATTCTGGGACCCATCAACCTCAATGGTTTCTTCAGCTACTTTGGCTGCTGGAGCTTCCTTGAGATCGATTTCATCGGTTATAGCACTGCCATAGTCAGTAGTATCATGTAGTATAGTTTCTGCTTTATCCATATCGCAATCAAAATCCTCCATTACAAGTCTAATTGCAATCTCATTAGCCAATATGTATCTGGAGAATTGCTCTGGGCCCCAGAATCTGACAGTGGCATTTTTCTTTGCTGAATCGTTGATGAGCCTTCGATATTCGTTGATAATCACGTCTGCTATGATGAATTGCCTCTTGATCCCGAAATATCCTGCTGTAAGCAAATTCCATTTAATATTATACTTGTCTCTCTGTCTCATAGTCTGGTGGGCTGAACTTTCCCGGTACGACTTGGCCAACTCGTAGAAGCTGCACATGTCGTGAGTGCCATTTAAGAACCCTGGAATGAGATGCAAAAACTTTGAAACTCTGGACTTGAAGTCGGCCATTGATGTGGTGGGTTCGGGAATATTCATGGATGCAAAGCGGGATTTAACCTCCTCTTTGTCTTGCTGAAGGTCCATGGCTCTATTGATGAACTTCGACTCCAACAGCCCCACTTCTTTGGGAGCAGATGTTGTCAGAGATAACATTGCCTTTTGTATTCTTTCGAGTCTGTCGGATGTCTCTTTGTTTATTATGGGTTTTGTATCAGTGGGAGATTCATTCAGGGCTGGTATCGGTGTTTTTGGTTGTGGGGTGACTCGTTTTTGAGGTGATTCTGATTTAAGCTTTACTGGGTTTATTAACAAGCCATTTAGCTCATCGTCATCTGAGTCCTTGTCATCATTGGTCGATGGGACGTACGATAGCACACTTGAGGTATTGACTTCCAGGTCCTTACTGTCGAAAGATGTATTCTTTTTACTTTTTCCAAATGTCTGGAGAAGTCGTTGTCGTCTCTCTTTCCCTCTTCTGACTTCTTCCGAATCTGGAGCTAAATCATGCCTGAAGAAGTCGGCTTTTCGAGATTTACGTGGATCTTCCACTTGCACACTCTGGGCTTTTGTCGATGACCGTTTTCGTGTAAGGCTATTGAATTTGTGGGGAGAATTAGACATGTTGTAGATGAAAAACTCGAGGTTGCAAAATTTAAACTACGCGAATTAAGTGAAGGCTTTTTTATTAATGCTACAGACTAGTTACTATCTTTGTTGGTTGAAGAAGTTTGACAACTGAGAGCCCAAGTTAGGGTTCTGGTTATTGCTTTGTTGTCCCATGTTGGGCATATTTGGGAGGTTAGGTATATTTGGCATATTTCCCATGTTAGGCATGTTTGGCATGTTACCATTCATGGCGAAGTTAGGCATTGGAGGTAAGTTAGGGTTAGGTCCGTTATTGTTAAACAATCCTTGTAATGGATTGGCCTGGTTATTACCTCCATAATTTGCAGGACCACCATTGGATTGCATGTAACCATTATTGTTCAGGTATTGGCCTTGAGAATATCCCATGTCACTATCACCAGGTCTGTTAGACTTTGGACCGTTTCTTGTGGAATTAGTAGGCATCTTCTTGGACATGGCTTTTGATGAAATACCAGATCCAATCTCGATATCAGGTTCATCAACAACAACACCACTGACCAAAGGTTGACCACCAGTTCCACCCCATTGAGCTTTCACAATCCAGGACTTATCAGCATCGGTCAATCTTGCAATTGGGATGATTGACATACCTTGTTGGTAATTACAACAATCTCTAGGACCAAATCCAACCCCCCATCTTGTTCTCAATGGTAAGGAATTATCTTTATTGAAAGAAGCGATAGCTCTTTCAGCTTCAAGTCTTGAATAAACTTTGACAAATGCATGCTTTCTTTCACTGTTAAGAATAACTGATTGGACTTCAGCAAATGGTCTTAAAACATCCGCCAATTCTCTTTCTCCCATATTTCTTGGAACTCCTCCAATAAATAAGGTTCTTGATAGCACCTTTATAGATCCTTGTGGAATGGTATTATCCATACCAACATTACGAGGACGGAAGTGAGGGTTTTCAGGAACATTTTGTTCACCTTGAGCCATACCTCCTTGTGGACCAGGATTACCTTGAGATTGAGAGAATTGAGGGTCTGGAGATCTTTGGAACTGGGTCGGGGCTTGAAATTGGTTTTGTGGCGCAAAGTTATTCTGTGGGGGAAGTCCACCTCTACCTGGGATTTGGGGTAAACTGGCAGGTTGGTTATATCTTGGAGGAGATCTTTCTCTTCTATTACCGTTATCACGTCTTGGGGATCTTGATCTATTTCTTCTGGAATAGCCACCATCGTCTCTAAAGTTGTTATTTCTTTGCATTTGACTATTTTGCATTTGTTGCAAAGCATCTAATACATTGTTACTAGTTGGAGCTTGAGATTGCTGAGATGGTGGAGCATTAGAAGTTACATTAGATCCACCAGATATAGCTGATAATTGAGCCAAGATATTATTGGTGTTATTAGTTTGAGTTTGGTTTTGACCAACAGGACTAGCATTTTGGTTATTAGGGGTTGAGCTGTTAGAGTTAGATTTTTGAGCTAAAGAAGCCAAAGCCAGTAAAATACTACTTGAATCTTCTGACTTACCGGTGGCTCCTGAACCATTGGAATTAATGGTATTTGAAGTACTAGTGGGGTTAGAACCAGAAGAAACTGGATTACTGGCTTTATTTAATCCAACCCTTCCTGGAGGAGGAGTTCCTGGAGGAGTGGTCGAAGTCAAATGTTTGGATCTAATACCTTCAATGATTTTACTATCGAAAGTTTGAGCTCTTTCCCAAATATCTAATAATTTCAAAATTTTAATGGTTTGGGATTTAACAATGGACAATTCTAAAGCATCATCCATCAAAGATTCGATCAATTCACTAATCTTGAAAACTGCAGCAGCGAAAGTACCTTCTTGAGCCTGGGATGAAATTTCTTCATTATACCTTCTTGCCTCATCCATATAAGCTCTTACAATCGAATCAACAATATACATGGAACCTAATTTGTGAGATGAAGGAACAGATTTACAAGCTGAATACAATATTGGAATCAATTTAGATTCTTCCTTGACATTTCTAACTGCCAAGTCTGTCAACTGTTTTATTCTTGACCCCGATACACCTGGGGCCTTTAAAGTTGGGATTTCTTTCAAAATACTTTCAAATTTCTCAATATCTGACATGGCGTAACTACTATGGTCTGTTTACGATTTCCAATTGTTGTGAATTATAGTCTTTTAGCTTATCGTTCCTGGATGACTTTTCCTATACAATCTAAAGCAAATTAACGTTTTTTAAAGAAAAGACTTTTCTGAAGAAAAAAAAACAATAATATACTCACAATTCTCTGGGGGAACGGGGTTGATAACTCTGGACTAAGAGAAAGGTTTACTTTGAATTTATTGGGGATATATTAGTAAAAAAAAGGATCCTTAAATTGGGCAGAAAAAAAGAGGGAAATGAGTGACGAATTTATATGTTTCCCGAACCTCAGGTTACCCGCCCACAAGAATAGTGCGCGAGTGTCAAAAATTTTCTCAGTTTAGACTGAAAAATTTGAAGCTTCACCAGATATATCAATGTTTAGAACCACCGTAAGGGCATACAGTTCTGGTTCGCCGGTGATTTCATCCACCGTTATATTGGCAAGAAACCCTGTAATAACGAGAGATTTACCTGCTTTCGAACAGCTGTACTATAAGTACCAAAATGAGTTGTGGAAGAGATTAATGTGGACTTTTCCAAAATGGTTCTACTACAGAGGAGGAACCTTAGGAGACCAAAGATTCAAAGAATTAAACAAACCTCCGGTGTACAATAATCCTAACTTGGAATTCAGTGACGGTAGACCAGATATCAAACAACAAAGAGATCGTAGATTCAAACAGGAACTTAAACTACCAAAGACTTATAAGCAAGCTGAAGATGGAAGTGAAATTGTCGATGAAGATGCAGTTGATAACTTGTCACGTAAGATTGTACCTAATTCCAGAACCACTCAAGCTGATAGTTCCAACGATTTGACTAGCTTGGAAAGAAAGTTATCCAGATCATTATATCTTATCATAAGCGAAGACAATAAGACCTGGAACTTTCCCAAGTTTCAATTGTCTGAAGAAGAAATCCCATTACATAAAGCAGCCGAAGATGGAATATTCAATCTTGGTGGTGAACAATTAAATTACTATAACGTATCATCCAAGCCATGTCATGTCATCACTAAAGGTGCCGAAAACAACTTTTTCATTAAATCACATATTGTATCTGGTCAATTTAAGCCAAATTCCAATACAACTAAATACATGTGGCTAAGCAAAGACGAATTGTCAGGCTACTTGAATAAAGACGAGTTTAATGAAATCCAACACTTGTTGAACGACATCTAAATCAACCTGTATAGATATAGATTCATGTAAATAGTAAATACCTATACATCTTTTTTGGACCTGATGGCTCGTTCAGCTGCCCATACTGATCTATCAAGTAACGAACCAACCATTAACACCCCAGCAATCGAACTGACTACTCCAAGCACAAATCCAGACCAAGTCTTGGCGTACTGTTCCTTGTTAATGATTTTTAAAGGAGAAATATCAAAGTGGAAAAACACTCCAGGAACTCCTCCGTGGGCATGTAAAGTATGCTGATGATCATCATCCTTACCACCTCTCAAGGGACGATCGTGATAAATGGCTGAGAATTGGTTCGACTCCAAAGGTGCCTTCATTTTTTCCATCAAATACTCGTATCTGGTCGCAACCACTTTCAAATAATAGGAGTATAAATGGAATTTGACGTGACTGTTGTGGGTCTGACCATCCAAAGGATGAATCGACTTTTTATCAACCTTGGCATTGGTAACAGGATCATTTCCAAACGACAAATGGTTGATGGTATGGTCGAAATTAAATTTTTCTTGGTGGTCGTTGTACAAAGAAAGATCATGAACATGTCTACCTGGCTCAGTGTAAGAAGCTCCAGGAGCAAAATGGAGATTTCCACTGATTCTATTTATCTGAGTAGTACCTCTGACCCTACAACCTTCACCATTTGCAATTTCGCTCTGGATATTCTGAACATATCCTTCATCTTCACAAGGCTTTATTTCAGCACCATCATGGAACGCCCAAACCTTCGCAGCGTATGCCATTCTAACGGTTTCACAATCGTTACAACAATACTCGTTGTTTTCTTGTGGCAAAGCTCCATAACAGCCTCCACAAGGTCTATCTTCACCTTCTTCCAATCCCTTGGCTCTAACTTCCAAAGGAGTATTATCGACCAAACTGGGGTTTTCCACCAACGTTTCCTGTCCATTTTGAAGAATTCGATACTTCTGGAACCCGTTCTTCAAAATATCGATCTGGGCCTCTCCACTGATATCCAAGATATCCAAATTCAACATCCCGCATGGCATGTTAGGGAAAGATATATCCAAATTGATATCCAATTTCTTGTTGATGTCTCGATCAACAAGTAATTCGGGCCTCGTTATAATGGTGGTATAGTCAGAATATTCATTCCGAATCAACAATAAAACCACCAATACACACACCAAGGTAATGATACCTCCAGAGGCAGTCTTGACTCGGGCATCTTCCACGGTTTTGGCAAACGCATCAAGCGAAAGAAGCTTTGGTTGTCCCGACATTTGATATACGTACTTGATAAATTTTCAGTCGCAGTAAAATCCAAAACCTTATGGTGCTGAACAAAGACTACTTCAAACGGCTCAAGTCGCAAACGCTAAATGACCCAACTCTTCCGGGTCTGTACAGCTCAGAGGTGATATTCATCTCTATTAACCCCACAGGTACTACGGTCGTCAATTCTCGGACAGACAAGTCATTGAGAGTGTGGCGAGTCAAGCCTGATAAGTTGATGGAGTCCAAGCCCATCGAACAACCCCACGAAAAGGCCGTCGAGCGAATCTCATGGCACCCAAAGCACGAAAACACCTTTGCCAGTGTGGGCAGAGATGCTTACGTGAAGATTTGGAGAGCCCATCAGGTGCAACTGGAACAAGAGATCAAGATAACCAAATGGAACAGCAAAGATTCGGCAGTTTGTCAGTTTGTCAATTACAGTTACGATGGGAAAATACTTGTGGTGGTTGACCGAGACAGCACCATAACGTTTCTATCGGTGGCAGAAAACTACAAAATTCTCGGACAAATCCAGGTTCTGGAGCATATCTACGACATCCAGTGGTTCAACTTTGACCACAAGTATTTCGCAGTCGCATTGCACGATGGAACAGTGCCTATCTATGAGTTTGACGACGACGACAACACGGCACATGTACGTACGACATTGAGAGGTCACCGGTCGTCCATAACGTGCGTCCAGGTAGACCCTCGGGGCCAGTACTTTGCAATTGGGTCCAATGAAGGCGTGGTGTCGATCTACAATTGTAAAACCATGTTGGTTGAAAAGCTAATTACTTCGGTAGACGAGGCAGTTTCGTGCGTCGCAATCAGTCGAGACGGGACCTACCTCGCGGTGGGCTACGACCGGTCCGACGACATTCACATCGTGGACTACAGCAGCAACGAAGAAATGTATGTGATCCCCAACAGTAGTAACGGTAAGCTGGTGATTCCATCTATCTGTTGGTTCCCTAATAAAACCGCGTTTATTTGTGCTACTAATAATTGTTCTGCTATGACTTACATGTTTAAGGCAGACTAGTGCTTGGGAGAAATAAAGTTACGCTTGGTCGTGCCGTGTGCGAATTCTCGGTTCAGAAAAAAAAATGTCAAGTCTCACCAATTTCTCGTTGTAGGTAAATAAATAACTTTTGTAATATTATCTATCGATTTTACTAGATTCTCCACTGACTGGACTAGTTTTATATCTATTGATTTCGTTGCTGTGTCACTTTTTCACTGAGCGTATTGATCCCATTTGCTCTGTGTTATATTTTTTGGCTTGGATCTCACCCGTTTCCACAGTTTTTTTTGTGAGATAATCTGAAATCGCCAACCAACCTTTCCATTCTTTTTCTACGACCATTATACCAATTCCCAGATTTTAATCCTTTACCATGGACCCACACCCTCCATTCCGTTCCTTTTCATCCAATTCCCATTCAAACTCCACCACCTCCTTGAATAATCTGGGTAATATCACCAGAGTCAGCAGCACCCCTGTAGGGGTTACGATGAATTTCAATCAATTATCGGGTGCAAAAGAACATCTATATTATCAATGTGTGAGTTTATTGAACCGTTTAAGTCAGATCGATGGAATGGGTCCTTTCATGAAAGTGGCCCATACTCTGGCCGAACAATGTGCCGAACAGCAGGCATTAGCTTTATCTCAACTGTTGCTGGATAAGAGATCAAGCAACGAGTTCAGAACGTCCTCGGGGTTTTCAATTCATTCGGATTCATCTAATGGTTCCCAATTCCAACCACAAAGTCCTTTATCCAACAATAACATGAATCTATTCACATTTACTGCCGGGGTTTTACCTGCTAATGTCGGCGTGGATCCAGTCAGCAAATTGTGGAAGTTATTTCAACAGGGTGCTCCGTTATGTTTATTATTCAACTTGGTAAACAAATCATATCAAATTCCTATCATTGGTAGTGATGATGTTCGAATGTGTAAAAAGTCTGTTTATGACTTTTTAATTGCCGTTAAAACTCATTTGAATCTAGATGATGAGATAATGTTCACCATCTCAAATGTATTTCTGGATAACACCCACGACTTTCTTAAGGTAGTGAAAGTAGTGACTCAACTCTTGCCTGCTGAAATCAAGTGGGAAGATAACTCAGTTGGTGAAGTCATTATAAATAGTGAACTGTCTAAGGTTTTGAAAGAAATTATTGAGACTGAAAGAAAATATGTTAAAGACTTGGAGACTCTTCTCAGCTACAAGGCTGAACTATCCAAAGCTGAGTTAATTTCCAGTGAACAAATCCATGTATTATTCCCTAATTTAAACGAAATTATTGATTTTCAAAGAAGATTTTTAAATGGTTTAGAGTGTAACATTAACATCCCTGATAGCCTTACCAGAATTGGTTCTATCTTTATCCATGCAGCTAATGGTCCTTTCAAATCCTATGAACCATGGACCGTCGGTCAATTGGCTGCCATTGACTTGATAAATAAGGAAGCCTCAAATCTTCAAAAATCTTCGAGGCTTTTGGATCCAGGATTTGAGTTACAAAGTTTCATATTAAAACCTATTCAAAGATTGTGTAAATATCCCCTTTTATTGAAAGAGTTAATCAAAACTTGGCCATCTAATGATTCTTCCAGTTATAATGAATTAGTTCTTGCTCAACAAGCTATGAAGGAAGTTGCTAACCAAGTCAATGAAGCTCAAAGAAGGAGTGAAAATGTAGGCTACTTGCAAAACTTGGCCGAAAGAGTGTGTAATTGGAGAGGTTTCAACTTGAAGGATCAAGGTGAATTGCTCTACCATGGTATGGTAGCTGTTAAAGATAGCGATAGTGAAAAGGAGTATATTGCCTATCTTTTTGAGCGAATCATTTTCTTTTTCATTGAAGTGAACTCCAATGCCGAAGAACTGGGTAAAAAGAGAAGAGATTTGCTCTCATCCAGGAAAAAGTCTTCTGCGTCTGTCAATTCTTCGAGCTTAAATCTTTTGGAAAACTTAAACCATGCAAAGGATAAGTCACCTCTTGAATTAAAAGGAAGGGTTTACATACTGGAAATCTACAATATTTCATCAGCAAACAATCAAGGATATTCAATGGTGATATCTTGGTCAGGCAAAAAGGAAAGTGGTTCTTTCACCTTAAGATACAGAACAGAAGAAATAAGGAACCAGTGGGAAAATTGTTTAAGAAGTTTGAAAACAAATGAAATGAACAATCAAATACACAGAAAATTAAGAGACAGTCACGAGTTTGACTCGAATCAAATTGCAAATGACCAAAGCTCCATTAGATCATCGAATGGATCCTCATTCCATAACCAAAGACATCATTCATCGTCCTCAACATTTAGTATGATGAGACAAAGTCGCACCAAATCCACTAGTGAACCCTCCAATAGCAGAATATCATCATCGTCCATCCAAAATTACTCTTCTAGCTCAGCTACCAATTCTGCATCCAACAATACTCAAGACACATCCATTTCATCAATTTCCTCAAGTGCCAATAACTCCAGTAATAACTTAGTGAGTATAAAACTCATTTATGACAAAACAGAAATTAAATCTTCCCTAATGGTACCGGCTTCGATCCCATTTAATGAGTTACAAGTTAAAATATCCACCAAAATCGCCTCTAGTGGTGAGATAAAGGATGATATTATGGTCAACAAATTACGTTATAAAGATGAAGATGGAGACTTTGTGGTAATGGACTCTAATGATGACTGGTCTTTAGCTCTTGATACATTTGAAGAAACAAATGACAAGGTTTTGACCATATGGGTATCATGAATATCCTAGAATATATATGAAACTGAATGATCTTTATTTACTATTCTTCATGAAATATACAAGTTAAACTATTTACAGCCTCCAATGTGCATCCTTGAATACATCTCTGAGATTTTGATTTTTGATAAGGTTGGCAATTGTTGATCTTTGATCCAATGACAAACTAGGATTCTTGTTCAAACTTTGTTCGACTTCGGAAGATCCTTCTATGTTTTGTGCTTTACCCTTGATCACGGTATTAATTTCATGCTTGATTTTATCTTGGTCCAACTCCAAGGAGTAGCTCGATGAACTGACTAAAAACTTGTTAGAAGTTTCAGCTGGTGCAGACTCAATGATTGATTTTGGTAACTTGAATGGATATTTAGAATGAAGTAATTGGGATTTCACCATACTAGTGATTCTTGAAGTCAAATTAATTTGGAAGTTGGTGGCCTTACCGTACAAAAAGTGATTCTCTAAAGTTGGTTCAAATGCTTTAGATACTACTTCTTTAGAAATTAATTGAGTTGATTCATTAAAAGTTGCGCCTGGTACTGGTCTTTTGGATCTTGGTCCACTGTTACCTCTATTTGGTCTAGCCTTTGCTTTGCTGTCTTGAGGTTTTTCACCTCCAGCTTGGAAAGTTCTCCTTCTTGGTGATCTGGTTTGTGGTTTGAATCTCAGCTTATCCAATTTACCTGTGAACAATGGATGATCAGTGAATGAAATTCTTTCTCTAGTGACTGGATCCTGTTCTACCACAGTGTCTTTCTTAGATGCATTAAGCTGATCTTTCTTTCCATTCTGAATGGAATCTCTTGCTTGTGTTGCTTGTGTAGCTTTGTTCTTCCTCTTTGGACTCACGGTCTTTTTTGATTTAGAACTTGAGAGTGAATCCTTGTTCAAGTTGATCTTTTCGATTCTGGATAAGATGTCGGACAAAAATTGTGAGTTTCCCTCTCCCCCGTTGCCTTTGGTGGCCATACGTCTTATCGACGTGTGCATATTTCTGTACATGGTCAAACCTGGTTGAGCTCAATAATTTAAAATTTTTCAACCTCGAAATTTTCAATGCGACTCTTGATGTAAAACTAGTAGAACAAGACATACGAGATAAACATGAAAAAGTTTGCAAATAGTATTTTCGGAACCACAAATACAAAAAACGTACAATTACCTAATTCTTCAGTTATGTGACAAGTCCAATCTGCCAAACAATGGCTGTTAAAATTGTTGGAAAATTCTACGCAACTACCACATACGCCAAACACGCCCCAATTAAAACTAAAGCTGGTTTGATAACCTGATCTCTAAACATTTCTACTGAAAAAATACATAAACATTTTTCACGGATATACTTTGAACGGTTTTTCCACCTAAAACTTACTCTATGTACTTCTACTCTCTAGATAATGAAGATTTCTACTAGAGCCGGGCTATCTACAATTTTGCAGCTATCTCCGGTATTATGCTAATTTACATACGGGACAATTGAGACCATTTCTCTATTATTCCGCACTCGAATCATACATCCCTAATCCAGACAATACTCCCCGTGTATAGAACATATCTCCGGTACCAAAAGGCCCCAAAAACACGGTGCTGTCCCTTCGTGCTACAAGCTTAATCCCGATTGGCATTCACACAACTTCGCACTCCAGGTTTTTTTTGGCTCGCACATTCAAGTGACACAAAAGCCAAGCAGGAAATCTCATTGGCTCAGCTCGCAATCCCATGTACTCGACAAATTGAATATAAAATTTTCAGTTTTTCCAAAAATTAACTTGTACTTGTTTTCTTTAAACAAAACAAAAATTCGTTGAAAGATTAATTTATAATGTTATCTTCTCGTTCTATGTTACGTTCTGCTACCAGATCTTTACCAGCTGTCTCAAGATCTGCTTTGAGAATTGTATGTATCACCTGTTCTCCCATTGAATTTAAATCGATTTATTATCCACCATTTGCCAGTCGACCTTAAACTTGAAATTGGTGCAATTATAACATTAGTCAATTGATCCATCAATCAATTGCTGTTAAGATGTGGAGAATTGACCGGCAATTATTAAGGTATTGAGGCAATTGCTACAACAATATGTCCACTGAAAATCATTATTGGGACCCGTGACTTTTAACTCTAATACTAACTTTCTATTTAGGCTCGTCCACAAGTTTCTTTAAAGAGATTTGCTTCTGCTAAGGCTGCTCCAACTGAAGTTTCTTCTATTTTGGAAGAAAGAATCAGAGGTGTTTCTGAAGAAGCTAACTTGAACGAAACCGGTAGAGTTTTATCCGTTGGGTATGTTTTATTTTTTCTAGTTTTTTTTTCAACTACAGAACCTCAGTTAAATCCAGCATTATATCAAGATATCTCCTGGTCATATACCACATAGACCTGTCAATTGTTCCATGGCATCCGGCAATTGAAGTTGTCGGTGAATTTCGAGGTTTGAGATTTTTAGATCGATTTCGGATTCGTGCTCGGCCAATGAGAATTGAAAAAAAATTGCTAGGATTTTTGAGTGAAAAATTAAAAAGGTGATTTTACTAACATAAATATAGTGATGGTATTGCCAGAGTCTTTGGTTTAAACAACTGTAGAGCTGAAGAATTGGTTGAATTCTCCTCCGGTGTTAAGGGTATGGCTTTGAACTTGGAAGCCGGTCAAGTCGGTATTGTCTTGTTCGGTTCTGATGCCCTTGTCAAGGAAGGTGAAACCGTTAAGAGAACTGGTCAAATTGTTGAAGTCCCAACTGGTCCAGAATTATTAGGTAGAGTTGTTGATGGTTTAGGTAACCCAATCGATGGTAAGGGACCATTGAAGAACTCTGCTTCTTCCAGAGCTCAAGTTAAGGCTCCAGGTATTTTGTTGAGAACTTCTGTCCACGAACCAATGCAAACTGGTTTGAAATCCGTCGATGCTTTGGTCCCAATTGGTAGAGGTCAAAGAGAATTGATCATTGGTGACAGACAAACCGGTAAGACCGCTGTTGCTTTAGATACCATTTTGAATCAAAAGAACTGGAACAACGGTGCTGATGAATCCAAGAAATTGTACTGTGTCTACGTTGCTGTTGGTCAAAAGAGATCTACTGTTGCTCAATTGGTCCAAACCTTAGAACAACACGATGCTCTTAAATACTCTGTTATTGTTGCTGCTACTGCTTCTGAAGCCGCTCCATTGCAATACATTGCTCCTTTCACTGGTTCTGCTATTGGTGAATGGTTCAGAGACAACGGTAAACACTCTTTGATTGTCTACGATGATTTGTCTAAACAAGCTGTTGCTTACCGTCAATTGTCCTTGTTATTGAGAAGACCACCAGGAAGAGAAGCTTACCCAGGTGATGTTTTCTACTTACATTCCAGATTATTGGAAAGAGCTGCTAAGATGCATCCAAACTTGGGTGGTGGATCTATGACCGCTTTGCCAGTTATTGAAACCCAAGGTGGTGATGTTTCTGCTTATATTCCAACCAATGTTATTTCTATTACTGATGGTCAAATTTTCTTGGAAGCTGAATTGTTCTACAAGGGTATTAGACCAGCTATTAATGTCGGTTTGTCCGTTTCCAGAGTTGGTTCTGCTGCTCAAGTTAAAGCTATGAAACAAGTTGCTGGTTCATTGAAATTGTTCTTGGCCCAATACAGAGAAGTTGCTGCTTTCGCTCAATTCGGTTCTGATTTGGATGCTTCTACTAAGCAAACCTTAGCTAGAGGTGAAAGATTAACCCAATTATTGAAACAAAGACAATACTCTCCAATGGGTGCTGAAGAACAAGTTCCATTGATTTACGCTGGTGTTAACGGTTTCTTAGATGCTGTTGCTTTAGACAGAATTGGTGAATTCGAAGATGCTTTCTTGTCTCACTTGAAGTCTAGCGAACCAGAAATTTTGTCTACTATCAAAGAAAAGGGTGAATTAAGTAAGGAAGCCTTAGAAAAATTGAAGAACGTCACCGAATCTTTCGTTGCTTCTTTCTAAGTTTATCTGAACACTTCTTAAAAGATTTAACCCCCCTATAGTTAGATTCTATAAATCTCTAAAAAATATATAAAGAGCATATATTCAATATTTTTGTTTTTACATGTAGTACAAAAAAAAAAATACGCGATCGTTGAATACATCAAATCTACCATCAATGGTTCAAGATAATCAACTCGACGATGACTTAAAATACCTCTTAACTGGTAAATCAGAGGATCACACCGACTCTTTTATTGATGATATCGCATCGAATGTGCAATCTGTAGAGATCGGGGTCCATTCTGATGCGAAGAAAGCCAAGAAGAAAAGACCAAAGGCCGTTAAGAAGTTGGTTTCAATTGCAGATATTCAACAAGATATTGGCGATTTGAACTTTTCGTCGGAAGATGAGGACCAAAATCTCAAGCATGATGTGGAAACAAAGCTTAAAGAGTTGAAGCTGGAACTGAAGAAGTCGAAGTCAGCTGCAAAACTGGAGGAATCTGAATTAAAGCCTAGTAAAAAAGGTAAAAAGAAGTCCTCCAAAAAGAAGACGGAAACGCTGCAAGACTTCAACGAATCAAACAAAGAGAATGTTAACCTGATGGAGTCCTCTCCTGAAAAGAAGAAGAAGGTGAAAAAACTGAACAATAAGACGAAGGCTCTCACGCCGGCTGATACTAAGTCTGAGAATCTATCTGAAGCGCCTGATTCGTTTCCAGAGAATATAGAGAAGCCCGAAGTAGCCAAAAAGAAAAAGAAGAAGCTCTCCAAGAAGAAATCACTTGCTAACGTGAAACAAGCGGAAACAGAACTTGGGTCAGAGAATAAATCGCCCGAAGCAGCTGCTGATTCAGAAATCTCTAGTAGAATTAAACTGACTGAGACTCCAGGGGAAATACAAAGCTCTGAACCAATCAAAAAGAAAAAGAAGAAACTCTCCAAGAAGAAATCACTTGCTAACGTAAAGCAACCAGAAACAGAGCTTAAATCAAAATCGTCTGAGGCAGCTGCCGAACCAGAAATCTCAAAAGATCAGGAATCAAAAGTCGGCATACCCGAGAAGTCTATTGGACCTGTTACTTCGCGGGAATCGTCACCTTCAGAGCCTGACGAGTCGGCACCATTTAACATCAAACTTAAAGCAAGAAAATCAACCCATTCCAACAAGAAGTATGCGGAAAGAATTCCAAAAATTCAACCAATTGAAACTATCGGTGGTCTTAGCAATGAACAAATCTTCAAGCTTGGTGCTAACGATATTAAATTGAAGTTAATCACTAATCAAGCAGATAAAGGAACCAAGACCATCTTGAATTTTGTAAAGACTGCTGAATCCATATTCAATGATGCGGAGACTAAACAGTTATTTATCGAATTCTGTATCGATATCGCTCTATATGAATCGGTGGGTTTCAAAAAAACCATTAAAAAGAATCCCAACATAATCGAGATTTTTGGTAAGTTCGATGAGCTTACTCTAAGCTTCAACAACACTCCGGTTACTAAAAGTGACAAAAATGTTCACCAGAATGATTTTGATTATACAATTCTAGCACATATCGGACACATCATTATATGGGCCGATTCAATCCACAAATTCGGGTTGGCTGATTCGCAACAAGTGAAAAACAGAATAGGTGGTTATCATTTATGGGATCAGTTATTCAAAGACGACCACATCAATATGAAAAGATGGAAACATATTATCAAACATAGAGAAAGCTTTGCATTCCAGCCTAATCAATTCATTGTCATTCTTAGAAATATGAATATCACTATCTAGTATGTATTTTATAAAAAGCATATATGTTCTTATCATCAGAACTTATCACTAGAAGTTGCGAAATTTGAGATTTCCAACCTAAATCAATTATACCCACTATAAAAATGAACCAATTTGAACTTATTGTATTTCTGAAGGATTATTTCGAAGTTAGTAACGATTTATCTGCTTTCTTCAAGTTCATTAATAAATCATACGATAAGCCTAGATATAAGTACAATATTATAAACAGCAAAAGAATCAAGTCAGCTACTAGTTATTTGTCTGATCTACAAATTGCAAACTTCAAAGATTATGTTTCTTTCGTGTTGCTTGGTCCTTCAGACGTGTGCGCACAATTAAACCGTCAGTTTACCGATGCTACCAATGTCCAGGAAGCATTCGCTTGTGATATCCCAGAAGAATACCTAGATAAGTTGAAATTTGATCCATTGGACTTCAACATAAAGTTAACCCATGCTACCAATGATTACAGACTAGAACAAGATTTGTACCGGGTATTAGGGTCTTGTGGGCTCTTATTGGAAGAGTTTCTGGAGCACGAATTAAGTCTTGAGTTGTCAGCTTTTACATCATTCATGAGAGGCTTTGGTTCTGTTTTCTTAGAGTATATCATCGAGAATTTTATCAAGACATTGAGAGTGGTTGATTATATGAAACAAGTGGAAATAGACACTTCTCATATTGGGAAAGTGACACTAGATGCTATAGTTATTAGGGACCACAATTTGGTGGACTATTACGTAAAGAATTGTGGATTTGCACAATCAGATAAGCCTGATTGTTTAGTTGACACGAGAAGTGATACTGGGCCGTATGAGAAAGACCTATTGGCGTGGAGAGCATTTCACGTAGCTTTCATTTATAGAGTTATAAACATTGACTAGACCTATATGCTAGATATAAAAATCATTACAATTTAGATTTCGAGTAACCATTTGTTGATAACCAAGAAGTAATTGGCTCTAAGTCACGTTCGACCCAAGAGATCTTAGCAGATACACCGTCCAATGACTGTCTTAAACTCAGATCATAATAAGTAGTATCCTTGTCTTTAAAGAATTCCTCTGCTTGTTTCTTCTGTTCTGGCTTACTGAATCCCATAATGGCAATCTTGGTCAAAGTACCAAACATTGATAATTCTGGTGGGTGTATTTCCACAAGCTTCTCGTAATTAGCAGTGTACCACTTCCAGAGTTTCTCAACACCCAAAATATGAGTTCTCATGAAGATCAATGGCTTATAAGTATCTTGCTTCTTGATGATGTCAAAGTCAAAGGTGTAGTCAAGAACCTTATCCAAAATCTTTTCATCTCTGAAATTACCGATAGAATTCAAAGCTGCAATCTTCTCTTCTATACTTGAAGGGTTGAGATAAATCTTCCAGATTTTATCAAAGGTTGATTCATCACCATATTTAGTAACACAATTGAAAATGATGTCCCTAACGTTGGAGTTGATGGCAGACTTATCACCAGAAACATATCTTTCAAACAAATCCTGGCAGATTTTGACGTACTTCGGATGTTCTGAGGAAACGGCTCCACCAAACAATAATTTCTTCAATTTACGATCACTGTAAGAGTCCGAATCTGAGAACTCGTAGCCGACCTCATTCAACTTTTTCTCGATTAAGTCGAACAAGAAACTATTCAAAGAATCTCTTAATGCATCACCTTCAAACTTGAAAGCTGCTCTGATGCTACCGATGCTACCCATCATTTCTCCCCAAACCACATGGTTAGGTTCTCCAGTCCATAATTTGACCAAGCTTAACAAACTTGGAGTTGGAATGAAACCAGAAGTAGACAAGGAAGACGCATCGGCCACCAAACCGACTCTATCTTCAACAGACAATTCACCAGTAATTCCAGCTTGTCCCAATTTTGACCAACGATCTAAAGAATAAGCAGTTCTGTAGATACCAGCTTGATTGGCATTAACCTTGAAGAAATCATTGTCAGTATCGATTTTGAATTTCTTAGTTCTTGCATCCAAGACTGCAGATGAATCAATACCTTTAGATGTTTTGATAGTTAAAAAGACAGGATAGATCAATTGATCTTCTTCTTCTTTGACATCTCCAGTGGTCAAGAACCTATTTTGAGTAACCTCAATCTCATTAGCACTCAATTCCTTTACGGTGATCAATGGGTATCCAATATTCTTGGTCCAGATATCCATTACTGTGTTGACATCTTCACCACTTGCATCGGAGAGAGAAGCCCATAAGTCACTGGTACGAGTGTTACCCCATTTGTGCTTTTTCAAATAGTTGGAAACACCTTTGACGAAGACTTCTTCACCCAACCAGTTGGAGATCATCTTCAATAATGAAGAACCTTTAGCATAAGAGATGGAATCAAAGATTTGGTTAACATCATTTGCTCTTTTCAAAGGCACTTCAATTGGGTGAGATGATCTTAAACCATCCAAACTTAAAGCTTGTTGTAAATCGTCAGCAGCATAATCTTCCCAAACCTTCCAGTCAGGGTACAAGGCATCACATGCATACCAAGACATCCATGTAGCAAAACCTTCGTTAAGCCACAAACCGTCCCAGAAGTCCATGGTCACTAAGTTACCAAACCATTGATGAGCCAATTCGTGCATAACAACCTCAGTGACTCTCTTCAAACCGTTGACGTCAGCAACCTTTGGATCGATCAAAACCTCAACAGTTCTGAAAGTAATCAACCCATAGTTTTCCATAGCACCAGCAGCAAAATCATGAATAGCAACCAAATCACACTTTGGTAATGGGTAAGGAATGTCGAACTTTTCATCAAAGAACTTCAAGGTCTTTGCCGAAATATCAGCGGAATAAACTCCCAACTTTTCGGAACCTGGAGTAGAGTAGACTCTAATAGGGACTCTATAATCATTGTTTTCAACATATCTCAAGTCACCAACAATGAAGGCCACTAAATAAGTAGACATAACGGGAGTAGTGTTGAAAATGACCTTCTTTCTATCATTTTCCAAAGTCTGAGTTTCTTTGACGTCCATGTTAGACAAACAAGTCAAATCTTTTTGAGCAATCAATGAAATATCAAATGTAGCCTTCAAAGCTGGCTCGTCAAATGATGGAAAAGCCCTACGACAATCAATTGGCTCAAATTGAGTAGTAGCCAAATACTTGGTTTCGCCATCTTCAACATAACTGGATCTGTAGAAACCAGCCATTTGGTCATTCAAAATCCCCTTGAATTCGATGTACAATGAAGCAGTCGACCCTTCTTTCAATTGCTGTTGCAACTTGAAAGTGACTCTTTGCTTTTCGTCATCAAACTCAATTGCAGACTTTTCAATTACGGCGTCATTAACCTTCACCGAAATGTACTCAATTTCTAAGGTGTTTAAAGTTATAACGTCGGTGGCCCGCAATACTTTCAAGGTGATGGTCTCTTCACCGGCAAAGGTAAAGTCGCTGAAATTTGGGTCAAAAGTGACATTGTAGTTGACAGGCTTCACATCAGTCGGTAAGATTTCTCTATCCACCACTGGAGCAGCGGTTGCAGAATTCAATTGACACATTGTTAAAGAAAAGTGTCAAGAAAAGATGCTTTTGAGGATTAGGTGTCAATGAGAATTTCCGGGGGTCGGGTGCAATTTTATAGTTTGAGAAGATGCCTCACGAGCTTGTGGGATATGGTGCCGCATGATGGTAAACAAGGGAAATATATAAGAGGATTATTAGAGGGAGATATTTGGACTGTTTATGATGATATTGTAGCGTTAAATTGTTGTTATAAATGTGTTCGTATGTAGTCATAGCATAGATATTGGTGGCTGCGAGCCACAGCAGTAATTGAAACTAATTTGACTAAACTTAGCTTTTGGGGGTGGAATCTAAACATTCCATTATTTGGATTGATAGACAGATAACTAGATGTATAACATAGTCACTTTTTGGTGGTGTCAGTTTGAAAGGTAATTATATTTGTCAATTGAACTTAACCAGTTCTTAAGAGCAAGTGAATCCCACTGTCAGTTTCCACCGGATCACTGATTTCACCGACATGGAGATTGAAAGAAGCTTCTTCGAAAGGTGGCTGCATTTGACCCTTTCCAAACCATCCTAAGTCTCCATTTTGACTGTGAGATGAACAGTCACTTTCAGTCTTTGCTAATTCTCCAAGAGGAATGTTATCCTTCACTATTTGGTCTCTGTACTGCTTGATCAATCTGATGGCGTCGTCTCGGGAAAGAGTGATTCCGTCGGGAGATTTCCACGACTTGGGTCTACGGGATTGGTTGTGTTTCACCAATAAATGAGAAACACGGACTTGTTTGTTGTCAGCGATGACAGGTTTATGTCCATTATTGTCAAACAGTTGCAAGTATTTGTCAAGTTTGGCTTTGTCAGTTCCGGCTGGAGGTTCCCAGCTGGATTCATTAGTAGAAAGATTGAGGAAATATTCTCTATTATGAGTACGAGACACCTTGATGGCGTAGTTTTCTGGTAATCCAGTTTCCATGGTATGTATTTAATGAGATGAATAATTTGTAATGTTATTCATCTGGCCGCGCTTCAAATGACGGTGCTGGTGGCTGCACGTCTAGTTGCAAAATACTTCGGTGTATATTAAAAACGGTACTTTTTAAATACCCTTGGACTTCAAGGCATCCAAGACCTTGCTATAAACTTCATCTACAGGATGGTCACATCTGACTTTGACCACTTTGTCTTGCTTTTCAAAATAGTCGATCACCGGCATGGATGTGTCGATAAAAGTTCTAAATCTTTTCTTGATACTTTCAACGTTATCGTCAGATCTACCAGATGTTTTACCTCTTTCTAATAATCTTTCCAACATCACACCTTCTGGACACTCGAAAAATAATGTGAAAGCAGACTTGGCGATTTGTTCTTCAAAAGTAATGGCCTGGTCCATCTTTCTTGGGAATCCATCCACCAAGAACTTAGTGGCTCCTTTACTGTAAGCATCAGTAATAGCTTGCTGCAACAAAGCAATTGTAACTTCTTGAGGAACAATGGTTCCTTCCTTAATACAAGTGGCAATCAATTCACCGTACTTGGATCCCTTTCTGGCCTGTTCAGCTCTCAATAAATCTCCAGCACTCAAGTGAACAAATTGCTTTTCATTGACCAATTTAGCACATTGAGTTCCCTTACCGGCTCCAGGTCCACCTAAAACAAAAATAACCGAGATTTTGTTGTCTGGGAACGCAGCAGCTGCCTTTGGTTCAACGGCGGATTTGGGCTTATCATTGTTCATGAAAACAGTGGCGATTGAGGTACCGGCCACCAATACACCTAATCCTAAAAGGATCTTGCCTTTTGGTGGAGGCGGATTAGAACCACTTTCCTTGGGTTTAGAAGATGGGAATTTGGGCTTGGTGGAGTTGGAATTGAATCTCAACCCGGATCTCAACGGAATCCGTGCGATGGAAGTTCTCGTTAAACCTCTGTTCAAAGCTCTAGTAAACATGGAATTGATCGATATCGAATTGAAAGTGAAAAATTCAGTCGCGACTTAATATTAGCTCTACTTACTGTATTTACTCAATGGCTCATCATTGTATCTCAAGTAGGTTCCATTGATAGATGAGTCCCAGCCCGAAACCACCAAGTTGGCATAAACGGATGCAGGAACGTCAGGATGCAATAATTGGTTATTCTGTTTCAAATCAGTGAACCTTTTATGAGACTCTGGTGTCATGGTAGTTTTATGCTTTTCTCTTATATCTACTTGCATGGAGGTATCAACAACACCAGGTGCCACAGAAAGAGTCTGCACGTCAGGTTCTTGTTCGGCAATGGTAAGCATCAAATGATTTATGGCAGCTTTGGAGGCTCCGTAGCATCCCCATCCACTGGTAGCTTTTATGGAAGCTCCAGATGATACGGCTATAAAATTACCCTTTGATTTGCGTAACTCAGGGATAGCCACTTTGGCCAACTCAACAACAGAAAAGAAATTGATGTCGAAACTACGTTTCCAGGAATCCACATTGGCATTATCAATTGATTCTACTGGATCTAATACTCCGGCATTGGCTATCACAGAATCAAGATGTCCAAACTTATCAATTGCCAAAGAAACAGACTTGGATAATACATTGTAGTCAGTAATATCTCCTGCAACAATCCCCACTCTATCATGACCGAAGGTATCGACCAATTGTTGGAGTTTGTCATGGGATCTGGCGACTGCAATAAGTGCCGTGTCTGGCTTGGCTAAGACAATTCTAGCAATCGAGGCTCCAATTCCTGTTGAGTTAGTATCACTCAGGTAATAAGATGTATAGTATTAGGTTGTAACTTACCTGTGGATGCTCCTGTTAATAATAAGACGAAAGTCATGATACTGGGAAACTAAAACGGTAATCGAAAGAATCAAGTTTGAACCGCAAGTTGCAATTTCGCGAGTCTTGATTCAATCACAAGAACCGAATAGACACGTAATGTTACCAAATTCTGGCTTAAAATCCTCTAGAATTAGTCACTTTCAACGAGTAGTAACTCCATGTGCCGAAAATCGAATCAAAATTCTCTCATTACCAGTGTATAAATGTATTTCCCAATTTAAAACTCTCGTCACCAGGCGTGGACGCACCACACGTCGCACCCACTTGATGATACAAACTCCTTAGTGTTTACTATCAAGGAATGGAAATAATATTCAATTGATTATGAACATAAATCTTGACTCAGCGAAGGATACGCTTTGCAAGAACATTCTAATATATGGATATTGTAAATTCGAAAATAAAGGTTGTGCGTTTAGCCACTCGATGTCGAGCAAACCACAAAAATCAACAACACCTAATCCAGAGTCCCAGGCCACCAGTACTTCGAATCAGTCGATAAACGGCAAACCAGACGTCAAAAATGACTCCAAGAAAAAGTTTAATTTCAATACACCTTCTTTTCAACCGTCTGGTCCTAGTACGGTCAATAATTTGACCAACAAGTTCACGGCTTTATCACCAAAACTCAATGACATTCCAACATTTGTGCCCAGCAACACTTCCACGACAGGAAATCCCAACAGTGGGTCTGGTGGGACAAGTGGAGATGGGTTCACACAACTTAATAATAATTCTACCAGTCAGTTGAATGGTGCATCTTCACGTAAATTCAATACTTCTGCCTCGGTTTTCACTCCAAATTCATTTGAAGGATCTCCAGTAATCAGTAATGCTAATCCTTATGCCAATCCACCTACATCAGCAGGCAACCAATCTATATCTAGCGTGGGGACCAATGATATTTACTACCAACCACTTGGAACTAATTACCCTTTGAACTATCATTTATATGCCCCAGCACCTCCTCCAAGATTGACTATTCCATTACCTCCTCATCAAACGAATGCTAACGATATGTTTATACCTAATGAATTGAGGGAAACCCTCCAAAGAAACAACGAAGCTACTCTAATGACAATGGGTGGTAGAAGTAATTTGCCTGATAATGTTGGAAGCTACCATTCATTAATGCCTATAGACTTGGAAAATAGGTCTGCCACCTGGAATGTCAAGACTGCTTTGTACAAAGTATTTTCCAATATTGATGGTAATCCCTATGTATTAAGACGGTTAGACCATGAAGACATTATAAGAATTGACAATAAATTCCCCTTCAGGAATGTTGAGAAGTGGAAACAATTAAATAATAGTAATGTGGTGCAATTACATGATTGTTTCACGACCATTGCCTTTGGTGGAACCAGAAGTCAATTGTGTGTGTTGTCAGATTATTATCCCAACTCCAAGACATTAGAAGAACAACATATCAATAGAAAACTCGGATCGAAGCTTGAGCCAGTGACTGAAGATGTCTTATGGTGCTACATAATTCAAATAACAAATGCTTTGATGGGTATACATAAGTACAGACTTGCAGCAAGATCCTTGGACTTAAGCAAGATCATTGTGGTTGGTAAAAATAGAATCAAGTTGAGCGGATGCGGTATTAGTGATATCTTATACTTTGAAGACGAAGAAGTAAATTTAAAGGATTTACAAAAACAAGATTTGCAAAAGTTCGGTAAACTAATCCTTGAGTTGGCACTACTCTTGACCCCTAATGGATCTAAGCTTACCACAGAAAAAGACCAAATTCAATGTTTGAAGAACGTTGTTAGTGACGAAATGATTGATTTACTCGTCAAATTGAACATCGAATATATGGACGTCAGCTTGGAGAAATTTAATCAGGTTTATTTAAGTAAAAGACTGCTAAAAATGATTAATGACTTGCAAGAGTCCCACGATTTTATAGAGGGCCAGCTCTCCAGCGAAATCGAAAACGCCCGGTTATTCAGATTAATGGCCAAATTAAACTTTATAATCGGTAATCCTAATCTCAACTGGAACGAAAATGAAAGGGTTTACCTTATTCAACTTTTTAATGACTATGTTTTCCATCAAAATGACGACACCAATAAACCAGTGGTTGATTTATCCCGAGTTTTAGTTAAACTCAATAAGCTCGATTGTGGCATAGATGAGAAATTTATGCTCATTACAAGAGATGAAAAATTATCGGTTCTTATCAGCTACAAAGAACTCAAAGACATTATTGATTCTACCTTTAGGGAGTTGACAAGATAATTATAAAACATTAAAAAATATAAAAACACAGAAATATACATTAGCTTACAATTTGCGTAGATTTTCAAATAGGAGAAGTTTGCAGCAATGAGGGTCCAAAAGCCACAAGATCAACAGGCGTAGATAAAAAGAAATACTTTCAAAACGTCCCATAAAATTGCCGGAGATAAGTCCCCGACGCGAGTCTATTGAACTGTCCGGTTTCAGCCATATCTGCGATTCAGTCATTGGGTCACGGGATGGCTCACCATCGATGACTCTAAAGATGGCCTCTCCACGCAACTTGATGAGTGATTTTGAAAATGCGTCATATTTCCCTGGATTTCAGTGCCGTATGCAGGAATTAGAGTTTGCCATCACCGAAAGGGCGACCGGGAGAAAAATGAGTCAGTCTGATAAGGCGAAATATAAAAGAGCCAAAGCATCGCTCATTACACAATTCAGAGAACAAGTTTGTTTTAAGTTTACATACTTTAATCAAGTATATTTGATAGATTTGTTTTTGTTAGTTTCGAGTTCCCAGTTTAAGTTCAAGTTTAAGTTTTAATAGAATTTGTTCGTTCTTCCACAGGCTGCAAGAGTGAATATTATAATTGTTAATTGTTAATTTATTATTTTCGACTTTTTTTAGCGTTTCAACGTTTTTGCAATTAGAATCGAATTTACCATGAGCTTTTGAAGCGGTTTAAATGGTTCTATTTTATATGATTTGAAGTCAGGAAAGTTAATTGGAAAGATATTAGGTTTTTTTATGTTGAACATGATTCAAAAGCAACTGATTGAAGAAGTATCACCAGCTTCTTCTACAACATCAGCAGAAGATGTGGCTAGTTTATTTAAAGATGTCACACCTTCTACTGAATTGGATTTAAATGAGATCAAAGAGAGTGAAGAAGAGATTTTGTTACCAAATGATTACAGATATTATCAAAACCATTTGGATAAAAATCAATTCAATTTAACGTTAATCAATAGTGCTATATACTTGATTAAGTTGTTATACCTCGATGATGCTGATGTTGAAATCAATGCACCTAACTTACGGTTTTTTATCTTACAGATCTTGAAGAGATCTAAGACTTCCATCCAAATCTTGCAAGTTGCAAGTTTCTATTTAGTGAAATTGATTAAGAATCCAAACACTAAATTGGTGAAGAACCCAAAACACTTATTTCTTGGTTTAGTAATTTTAGCATCTAAATTTAGTCAAGATGCCAATTATTCGTTTAAGACCTGGGTGAAGATTTTGGGATTGGATGCTGAAGATAAAGAACAAATCAAATTCTTAAAAAATTTGGAGATTAACCTTTTGAATGCCTTGGATTATAACCTTTATATTAGTAATACTAGTTATGAAAACTGGTGTAATATCTTATTAATTTTTGGTTATGATTTCATTAAAGTTCAACAAATCATCTCATCATGTTCAAAGTCTGAACTTGTTTGGGAAACAGAATTATCAGTCATCAGCGGTAAATTAGGAAGATGGGGCAGTTTCTTTGACAATTTGACGTTGTCTAATCTTAACTCTGTGCAGATTAAGTTTATGAATTACTATTTGGGTCAGTTTAACTCAAAGGTTTTCATCACGAATTCCCTTTTCAATAAAAGAAAGTTTGATGACGTTGATACACAAGCTGTTAATGATAATGATAATGAGAAGGTAAAGGTTTTATGTAAGTAGTTGAATCAGAATCTTAGGATTCATGTAATATACATTTTTTTTTCTAATATATCTAAGCATACACGTAAAGACAACCATCATTGCCCCATTTCCCTCTCACGTTATTGAGCATCATGAAACCTTCATTATCTTTATTACCTCTCTCAGCAAGGCCTTTTCCTATAAGATAATTATTAGTTTTCCCAATATTGTAGCCTCTGATCATGATGTTACCAAAATCTTTGGCATCAAGATTAACTAATTTAACTTCGAGAGACTGTGAAACACAGCCTGAACCAAGGAGGTTGGACATGACCGTATTGTCTAAAACTCTATAATCATAAAGGTCAGTCAAAACCAATGGTCCCATCAAATTATCATAGCCATATTCTACGACAACTCTGGCATTGACTAGTGATCTAAGCTCGTTTAATTGAGCAGAATCAAGCTGAAACTTCTTCCCTCCCCCCAAAATATTATACAAATACAAAACTCTAAGCTTCAGACCTCCAAGTTTACTAAATTTTCCTTGTAACAAGAAGTTCATTGATTGTTTAAATTTGAGTTTATCAATAAAAGAAAGTTGACTCTTCCTTTGACTTAATTGCTGAGAGTCCCACAACAGCCCTTCCATAAATAAGAGGGTTGGTTCATATTCCATAACCGTTTCCCAAGCAGTAGATTTGGTAATAACAACATTAGCATTAGCAACAAAACCAGCCAACACTCTACTAAGAATGTTTGGCAACATGTGTTGTGGAGCAGCATTAACCACTACCATAGTGTCCTTAGAAGACATCATTTCGTCTTCAGGGAAATGCTTCAAAGTAGATGCCACGCTACTAACAAAGTTGACTGCCAAATACTCGATGCTCTTGATTACCTTAGGTGACAGAGAAGTCATTCTAAGTCTAACACCTTTATCCTTTTCAAAAGAATACTCATTTAGGTACTCGGTCAGGCTTTCGTTGGTCACAATGACTTCCTTGAGTTTGACTTGCAAATCCTCCTCAAATTTGTCAATGTCCGAGTATTGTATGTCCGTTTCACGGTTATAAAATGTTATGACAACCATATTAATCAAACAAGCCATGATCAAAACAAAATTATCAATTGAACTGAAGAACAGGTCATACTTGATTGCAACAGATTTAATGTCATTTTCCTTCAAGTAATCGCCCAATTCATTCACCATAAAGTTAAGATTACTAACCGAGATCTTCTCATCGTTTAGAGTAATCGACTTATCCGGATTTTTTCTTGCCGACAACACCAACACCTCCCAAATATCACAGAGATTGCCATGTCTCACATTGTAATGATTATACCTTATGTCCAAGCCCACTCTTAATCCGTTACCATAATCTAGTTTATTAGACTTGTAGATGGCAGATTGGTTAGAAAGACGAGTAGCTTCCACCACAGATTGTTCTTGTAAATATAAGTCTGGAACATCCTTGGTAGCCTCTACATACTTCTTAAACAAGAAGTGGATCATCAAGATTGCCACCACTGCAATCAATACCGAATTGTCTGTTCCCATTGAGATAATAAAAAAGATCGGATTATACGATGAAGCTAGTATGAGCTGAGCCGCGACATGCAAAACAAAGATCTGCTGAGATTTGATAACCTGATTGAAGTGTTATTTGTGATGAAACTTCTTATTCCTAAACTTAAAACTTTTCATCAGCTAATACTAGGGATAGTGGCAGCATGGGTAATCACATTCATATGGCATGAACGATTCATGCCTCGGTATGCTGCTTGGAAATGTCAATGGGCTCAGTTATCTGATCCTACGGCCACTTCCACTAATATTTTGCTAGTAGCTGATCCTCAATTAATAGATAATCACACATACCCTGGGAGAAATCTGATGCTCTTGAAGTTATCACAACATACAGTTGATACTTACTTGAAGAAAAACTATCAGTCTTTATTGGGACTGCTCCAGCCTGATTATATCTTTTTTTTGGGAGACTATCTCGATAATGGTCGGTCAAGCCAAGACGATTACTTTGCATCCCAGGTTGAAAGATTCAGAGACGTGTTTCCTTCCGAGACGTATGGTTATGAAAAGGATAAGAGCTATTTCGTCAATGTTCCTGGAAATCATGATATTGGTATCGGCAACGGAGTCAATCTTCTGAATCGACAACGGTTCGATAGGGTCTTTGGTCTAAGAAATTCCGTGACTCAAATAGATGGTGTTGATATAATAAGTCTAGACACATTGTCTTTGATGTCGGAAGAATCCAATATCAATGGAGATGTCAAACGATTTTTAGATGCCAATTACGATTCAGATTCCAGCAAGAGTAGCCCCAGAATTTTACTTACGCATGTGCCATTGTTTAGGGATCCCAAAGAAAAGACATGTGGACCTTTGAGAGAAAGTGAAAAGTTTCTTTTGACCAAAGGATATCAATACCAGCTGGTAGTAGATCATGAGATATCTCAAGATTTACTCCGTAGAATTCAACCTGACTTAGTATTCAGTGGAGACGATCACGACTATTGTGATATTAAACATAACGTTATGACTAGAGAGATAACAGTCAAGTCTATTAGCATGGCCATGGGAATATGGAAGCCTGCAGTGCAAGTGTTATCATTTAGTAACCATCACAGATTCGAATATGAGACCCATATGTGCTATTTACCTACACCTTACTATAATGTGGCCAACTATGTAATTTTAGCTGTAGTAAGTGGAATCTTATTATTATGTTGGAATTTCAACCAATCCCAGAGACTCACTTACAGCACATTGCCCATGCATAACATGAACGCCAAAAAGCTTTCAAATTTCATTAAAGATCAGGATGAAGATTCAGGTTCCAGCTCATTTCTTGCACACCTCCCCAACTATACCAAAGTAAACTCCAAAGAACATGCTAACTGGGGTGCCAAGATATCAGATTTCATGACTAAATTGAAGAGAATAAACGTCATGATGTTCCTAAGGCAATCATTTTTATTGGGAGGTTTGGTGATACTAATTTATATAATATTTCATAAAACAGTATAGCAATAATTTTATCTGGCAATAAATTCTTTTTTCGGTGCAGATAAAAATGTGCAGCCAAAAATGTGCAGGAATTATCAGATGTGTGAAAATTCGTGAGGCTCAAATCCTAGATCCCTGGCTGGTACTTTCTTCCGGAAATATACACACAAGGGAGTTATACTCGAGAATATCGAAATATTACAATGGGATGTGCTGCTAGTATACCACAAACAGAAGAGGAAGATCCATTTCTTGCGGATAAGAGAATTAACGACGCTATTAATCGAACTTTGCAGCTAAACAGAAAGAATAATAAGAATCAAATGAAACTTCTTTTACTAGGAGCAGGGGAAAGTGGAAAGTCTACGGTATTGAAACAGTTACGACTTCTCCATAAGGGAGGGTTTACAGACCAGGAAAGGTTACAGTATAGTCACGTTATATGGGCAGATGCCATTCAACTGATGAAGATTCTTATTGAACAGGCAGAAATATTAGGGATTAAGTTGGACTGTGATGACATGGAAGGTTCTCTATACAATTATAAGAAGTTAGCTCTCAAGGCAAATGCATTGCAGCTGATAGACACTTCTATTGCTGGAGGTAATAATTTCTTGAACGAATTTGTCTTGAGATACAGCGTTGAGAGAATACTGAAGCGAAGATTGAACAGTACAGGAATTGCTGGAACTTCTTTCTGGAATGAAACGGATAATTTAGATGCTTCCACATTTGAGAATCCTTCTGGGGCTATAAGTGAAGCTAAAGGGGTTTCAAGGGAGTTGAGAAACATAAATGGTCAGACAGAAAGTTTCACCAGGACTCAAATTGCTGAAGCCATCGATATGTTGTGGAAATATGATAAGGGAATTCAGCAATGTTTCCTCAGATCTAACGAATTTCAGCTTGAGTCTAATGCAGTGTACTATTTCGAAAAAATCTATGATTTTGCCAAACCGAATTATATCTGCTCTGACAATGATATACTCAAGGGAAGAATTAAAACAACTGGAATTACAGAAACAAACTTCCATATTAATTCCTTCAAATTTAAGGTATTAGATGCTGGTGGCCAAAGACTGGAACGGAAAAAATGGATACACTGTTTTGATAACATTACTGCAATATTGTTTGTGGTTGCAATTAGCGAATACGATCAAACGCTTTTTGAAGATGAGCGAGTAAACAGAATGCAAGAAGCTATTGTGTTGTTCGACTCATTGTGTAATTCTCGGTGGTTCATGAACACTCCATTCATTTTGTTTTTGAACAAGACCGATTTGTTTGAAAAAAAATTCGATTCACAAGCTCTTTCAAATCATTTCCCCGATTTTACAGGAAGTTCGATCAAAGATGGAGTTGAATTTTTCGAACAAAAGTTCATGAAGTTGAATAAGCAAACCAAACCAATTTATATTCACAGGACTTGTGCCACCGATTCGTCATCGATGAGATTTGTGCTATCAGCGGTAACTGACATGATAATTGAAGAGAATTTACGAAATAGTGGATTAATGTGAAAGGTTCAAAGAATTGATATTAGAATTTTTCAATATATATAAATATATAACGTTGTATTTGTTATGCAAGTTAAGGTTGATTCTATGGAAAATGATGATACTTTGATATATACGATTACCATCTCATCATGGCCATACCATTTCTCCATCTGTTGTAATCCATCAAACCTTCGGTTTGACCGGTTCCCGATATAACAATGTCCTTATCCCATAAGGCGGCTTGAGCCCAAGCCTTAACATCCTTGGTCTTAATGGAATCAATCTTTTCTAAGGATTCCTTAACAGAGTTTCTGTATCCCAACAACAAAACCTTACTGGCAATATCGGAAGCAATAGCTTCAGTAGAGTTTAATTGGCTCAACAAAGCGGTCTTGGTTTGTTGTTTAGCTCTTTCAACTTCAGCATCAGTGACGGAAATTGATAATCTGTTCCATTGCTTCAAGGTGAAGTGAACAAAGTCATCGATTTGAAAAACATTGGACATTTCAGCGTTGAAACCCCATAAACCGGTGTCAGAGTAGGAAGTGGAGAAGTGGGTGTATTTATCAACAATGTGATATTCTTGAACTTGGCTAGCCAACTTTGGAGAGGTGAACTTGGCAAGAGTAGTACCGTATTCCAAATCTCCGAAGATCTTAGCAGCAACTTTAGCCACGTAGTAAGCTGGAGAAGTAACACCTTCACCTTGAACAGCCAAGGAAACGTAAGCCTTTGGCATGGTATCATCTCTCATCTTGACTTCAGAACCCAAGAAAGAAGCAGGCTTGGTAGCAGGCTTGTGTCCTTGCTTGATATTTAAAGCAGCTTCAACAGTTTCAACCAATTGGTCGTGACTGAAGTTACCAGAAGCAGCAACAACAACATTGGAACCAACCAAGTGCTTTTCCAAGAGTCTTTCAGAATCTTGTAATTGTAAACCAGAAATCGATTCTGGGGTACCAATGGTTGGTAAAGCTAAAGAGTAACCTTGGAAAGCAGAAGCATTCAAGTGCTCTAAAACTTTTTTAGATGGAATTGATTCGATCAAATCAGCTTGGGCAGATAATTGAGATTTAGCCAATTCAAAGTCAGCCTTTTCCAAAACTTCTTGTGGGTTAGAACCAATCTTGGCGATTAATTTGGCAGCTTCAACAATGTTATCATTAGTGGTCTTGGCTACAATACCGTTGGTTTCTTTGGTGTTTTCAGAGGTAACCAAAACACCGTTTTCCAAAGTACTACCCAAAACATTGGTGGTCAAGGCGGAGATACCGTTACTGTAAGCGTGTTCAGATCTGGAACCAGCACCGAACCATAAACCAACAGTAGCTACCTTAGCGTTAGGGTTAGTTTCAGTAGCGACAGTAACACCGTTGGACAAGGTGGCATACTTGGTGGCTGAGTTGGAGGTGGCGATGAAACGCTTTCCAGCCAAGCTCTTAACAAGCTTGGAGTTAATAGTTGATCCACGAATCATAATAAAGATCTATAACTTAGAAAACAAAAAACTAGTCTTGAAAAATGGTGAGTTTTTTCACTGGATTTTCTTTCGCATTTTTGGTTTCAGCCAATGAAAGAGGATGCAATTATTCACGCCCTGTGCAGGTTTTCGCAGTCAATTTTATACTTGTAAACACTATAGGCTCTATGGTTAAAAGTAGATATCAAGAATATGGTGCTACATTCATAGGAGGCTATATACTCAATCGCTGAAGTGTAGCGCAGTTAATGCCATGTTCGGCTTTTTGATAATTTTTGTTTTGCTACCTCTTCTAAATATTCTATATTTGTCATCTTCTCACTCCTCTCCAGAACTGTCTTCGTACATAGATATTAAATCGTAGGCATAATCATCTTGTTCAAAGAACTTTTGCTTCGCAGCATTCAAAGTGCTACTGAGAGCATCACTAATTTTGTTGGATTTAGAAACATCTGTGAAATCACCGTTGAGGACAGGCAAATATTCTTTGGCAATGGGACCTACTCCGGTTGATATACGAGCAGCAGATAATGAAACATCATTTAAAACTTGTTTCCAAACGCCTGGTGTTGCTTTACTTGGAGAAGGGCATATTGACAACGATTCTACGGAAGTTCTCTTCGAAACATCGGTGAAAGAATATCTTTCTAGGAAGTTGTAATGTTTCTTTTGCGGCAATTTGCAACCTTGCAAATCATTACATGGAGACAAAAACTGTCCTTCTTCATGATCATTGTCAACCATCATGATTTTCTTTGAAGACGAGGAAGATAAGACAGGAGACTGTGATACTCTGGCAGGTATTTCGGAGGAGATACTGAGTTCATTGGTGTTTGATCTGGTAAATGAGACGAAATCGTACCAAGACTTGCGTACTTTTTGAGATTTGATAGCTTCAGATAGAGAAGAGGCAGAATTATCTGGTCTTATACTATGACATTCACATTCACAATGACCATTCTCGTTATTTGAAGATCCAGGCTCATTTTCAATTTGTACATTCTGAGTTTGTGGATCAAGAGGCTCAGGTGCCACAAAAGACATTGAAATCAAATCAGGTTCCAGAACTTTATTTTGCAATTGTAGCTTCTCAAATTGCATGACACGAATTTTGTGTTCATCTATGTCTTTCTGACCTTGTTCTGAGGAGTCAAACTTGACTAATTTCAAAAAAGGCACCTCCGTCAAGTCGTACCTCGGGTCACCACAGGTTCTTAAAGACGTGACACTATCAGACAATTTTGTTTGAATGACTCGATGATCGTGTGAATTACTGTAGTATTTCTGCAAATAATCCACTTTCAAATAGTCAACCTTGCTTTTTATTCGCTTACAATAAAACTCTGTTGAATTCATGGTCCAAAACCAAGAGAAAAAGTTCGCAGCCATAGATTAAGTAAAATTGTGTGTAGTAATTATATACAAGTGGAGAATACTAGATCTTTACATATGCTCTTTGGGCAATAGCCGTTTTATGCATTTGAGCCTTCTTTTCATATCCCGATGATTTGCCCTCGTAAGCAGCTATTATTTCTTCTGCCAATCTAACCGCATAATCTGATGATTTCTTCTTTTCTGCACCTTCTAAAATCCAAAGAATAGCATATCTATAACTTTGTCTTTGTTTCAAGGGATATGGAACAACTCTGTTTTTGGCCTTACCTGTTTTTTCGACTTTGGTGGCCAATAATGGGGCCAATCTGTCCAAGGTTTCTTGGAACACAATAACTGGATCTTGTCTTAATTTCAAGAACACAATGTATAAGGCCCTAGCGACGATCTTTTTGGCCTTTGACTTCTTTCCGTGTCTCATGATCAAATTCACCAAGTTGTCGACAACCGGGATGCTTAGAAGTGGGATTTTGGCCGATTGGAATTTCTCTTTTTCTGCTAATTGTTCTTCGGTAGGTGTGAATTCTTTTTTCAAGTATTCTTCTGGGTGGGTCAACTGGTCAATATATATTTCAGTGGCAGTTTCAGGGGCATGTCCATTCTTCAATCTTTGAAGGGAGTATAACCATTCGTCAACGTCTTTTTCGGTGATGGATTCTTGGTTGACTGGAAACAATTGAGCAGTTAAGCTTGGTTCCGAAGCCACGGTTGTGGAACTTGACTGAAATCTCAACAATGAAGGAGTACATCTGGAACTAGATGCCATCATATTTGGCCTATATCCAGCTCTCGATACCTGGGATACCCTTACTCCAAATCTAGATAACATGGTGAGTGTAACTGAAAAATTTTGAGAAGTCAAGTTCGCGATGTATATGACCGGATGTACGCGCACAAGAGTGTATTCTGTCCCCATTAAAACCCAAGCTTTATGGACCACGAACCCGAATTAGTGAATAATCCACCCATAAAAGTAGAGCTTTATGAACAGCTCCAACTGGTGATTGATACAAAATATTTTGACGAAAAAATTCACGGGCCATGGGCGCCAATTCTCACCAATATTGGTCTGCGACTTGAAGATATAATCAAATCAATCCCATCTGAACATGGCGACTTGATCCAAGTAGGTAAAGATATAAACGAACATTTACAAAAGCAATTTTCTACAGCACCTCCTTTCACGGTGCATCGACTTTCAGAAGTGATTTTAAGGCCCGAACACGAAGGTTATGATGTGGGAACCGTGGTTGGAGTCGAGAAGTACTTCAATGCTCTATGGAAGATTGTGTTTGTTAGCTCCTCAGTGAATGAATTTCCACAACCAGTATTTAAGGCTGAACTGGAAACGAGTAACGAGGATATCCCATTAATTAAAATCCCATGGCTCAACGAAACAGACGAGAAACATGATTCTATCGACACATAAATTACTACTTACAAAGTTACTACTTACAAAATAAAGTTCAAGCACCCCAGAGGCCGGCTATTATGCTGAAAATCCCATTGTGTTCTGTTTCAAGAACGTATATTCCATATAATCCAAGGGAAGTTCCCAAGTTTAAAAGACGGGTGGCATACTTGTACCATATACCATAGACTCTTTTTGGAATATAATCGATGATACATGATTTAAATCCCATCTGGCAATGGGCCAAACATGTCACGGCCCAGGCGGTGTCAAGCATAGGGATTTCAGTTCCAAAGATAAATGGGGCCACAGTTAATGGGATCATGGCTCCAGAAACAATCTTTTCATATGTCCAGTGATGTCCACCTTCATAATAATTTGATTCTGGTGGTACGTATGCATCGTTGACAGTACCCTCAATGTTTCCTGGAGGACCTTGTTTAAGCTTATATTTGGAAAAATCTGGTTTCAATGAAATCGACCTTATGAGTTTGGGCCCAAATGTTCTGGAGGTAAGTCGACTTCCAGAAACAAGCATCGTGATGGTGGTTGAAAAATTCGCACCGGCCATTTCTATGTCTCAACCAGTCTTACGAACTACACGGTGGTGATATTAAACTTTAGATATATTAATGTACATGAATATTTACAAGATTACCAGGAAGCCTTAGTGACTCCTGGAATAACTCCGGCTCTAGCTCTTTCTCTGAAAGCAGTCTAAAAATTATAGTTAGTATAACTGGGTTTATCAGTGGAATCATCCATCGTTTTTCGGCTTTAAATACATACTCTGTTAAGTTTGAAGTCTTTGATGACCCACTTGGCATTACCTGAAGCCACACACCTGTCTCTGATTTGAGTAGGAGAGGTATATGCGGGCATAGAGGCCAACTGTAATTGGGCTTCCAATCTCACATTACCTGGCAATTCGGTGTTTCTGGCAATGTACTTCAAGGCCTTACGGGTGACTTCATGGTCAGCAAACTGAAGTCTCTTGAACTGGTCCTTGAGAACACGAGCATTCACGTAACAGTGCTTGGGGATCTCAAACTTCACTGGGAATCTGAATGGCATGGTAAGCTAATGTTCAGTGGAAAATTTTCTCTACAAGTGCGACTGGATAATTTATCATTATTTTCAAATCTTATAATGTTCACCGGATTAGTAGAAACAATAGCCACAGTAACGGAATACTCCCAATTGGACCCAAGTCAGAGTGGTGGAAATGGGGTATCCATGACGATTTCAGACTGTCAAGAGATCTTGGTAGACGTACATCTTGGTGACTCGATTTGCACCAATGGAGTGTGTCTCACAGTAACCGAATTTGATGAGGCCAAGACCTATTTCAAGGTCGGATTGGCCCCGGAGACCCTCAGAAGATCGAACTTGGGCTCGTTAAGTCTGGGATCAAAAGTCAATTTGGAAAGAGCCGTGACCAGTGAAGTACGGTTGGGAGGACATGTTGTTCAGGGCCATGTAGATACGGTGGCCACGATAGTGACCAAGGTCCCAGATGGAAATTCGATTGCCTTTACATTTGAATTACGTGACAAGCAGTACATGAATTATATCGTGGAAAAGGGATTTATTTCAATCGACGGAACCTCGTTGACTGTGACTCATGTTGACTATAAGCTGGGCCAATTTTCCATAATGATGGTGGCATATACCCAAGAGAAAGTCATCATGCCTCTCAAATCGGTGGGAGACTTGGTTAACATTGAGGTAGACTTGACGGGGAAGTTAATAGAAGCACAGATTGAAGCCAACTTGACCAGTCAGATTGATAATCCTGATAGTGGACTCTCCAAGTTAATTACCAGAATAGTCGAGCAGAAGATCGAGGCTGCTGTAAAGGGTCTAGGATCGAAAGAAAATTAAGGAAGAAAAGGAGGGACAAAGAAGACTCAACAATTAAACAATCAATGTCAAATAGATACGTAGTTTATGCCACATTCATCTTGTTGTTCTGTAGATTGGTGCTGGGGTTGTCTGGCTGCAAATCCTAGCAATACACGCTCTACGCCGCGAAAGTTTGAAAACTTGACATTTTCGAGGATGGCAAATTAATCTACCATGGATATTATATTGGGAATTAAATTACAGGATTGTACGATCATTGCCACATCTAAGGCGGTCACCCGAGGCATATCGGTATTGAAGAATACCGACGACAAAACCAGAGCTTTAAACGAGCACAATTTAATGGCATACACCGGGGAAGCTGGAGATACGGTGCATTTTGCAGAATACGTCCAGGCCAATATCCAATTGTATTCTATGAGAGAAAACGACATAGAATTATCACCCAAGGCAACGGCATCATTTGTGAGAAACCAATTGGCAACTCTGATTAGATCCAAAAAACCTTATCAGGCCAATGTGTTGATTGGAGGTTACGATATCAACACCAATGAACCAACGTTGAACTACGTCGATTATTTGGGAACCCAAGCTGTGTTACCATATGCTGCTCATGGATATGCTGCATTCTATTGTATGGCTTTGTTGGATAAGCATTACAGAACCAACATGAACTTGGACGATGGATTGAAGTTGTTGAAATTATGTGTGGAAGAGTGTGCCAGAAGATTGCCCATTGATTTCAAGGGAGTATATGTGAAGGTGGTAGAAAAGGATGGAGTGAGGGAATTAGATGACATGTGAAGGATGAGTATAATATCTGGAAGATTGCAAACGTTATATATTGAAAGATCATCTAGATCAAGTATCGAATTTATCGAAACTGACTTGTCAGTAAACTTACAAAGTATATATCATAATTATATCAAATGAAATAAAAGAACGATCTAAAACGAATTAAAGGATTTGTGTTTACAGAGATTTGTTAAACGTATTATCGAAACAGGCTACGATGAATTCTATTCTTGTCACATCATGAAATCCACAAACTCTCGTCGCACTTATTTTAAATCTTCCAACGCGACTAAACTCCCTAAATAAATATGTCCTTTAACTTCCCATCCCTTAAGTCTATTCAAGATACTATCTCCAGTTATGACTTTGAGAAGATCTCTAAGTCTACTGAAAAGACCTACCAAGAATTAAGCAAATCGATCCAGCCATTTACTTCTAAAACCACAGAATACTTGAACGGTCAGTTGCACCAAATCCAGCTGTTTGCCAACCCTTCGAATTCCAGTGTTGAAGTTTCAGAATTGCCACCTGATTACTTGGAATTGGAAGCCAACTGTGATTTGTTGTTGAAATTGTACACCGATTTGATCCATTTTACCAACGAAACTTACGGCAAAGTCAGTTACGATTATCCTCCAGCTAACAACTCATTGAACAAATTGAAGGAAAATGTTTTCTCCGGTAAGTTCAACCAATTGAAGAATGTTTCATCACCACAAGAGTTGGAAAATATCTTGATGGGCAAAGATGAAAAGAAGGAACCAGAAGAGGAAGCTAACGTTCAAGTGGTTCAAGTTCCAAAGACCTTGTATGGTCAATTATCCACAATTTGCAACAAATACCAGACCGAATTGAAGGATACTGAAAGTCCATTGAACTTTGCCTTATTGCAAATAAGTGAAGCTTACTTAGAGATTGCCAACGGTAGATTGACCATGGATAAGAAAATCGTGAACGGCTTAAACTTGAAACTAGTTGAGACTTTGAACGAAGAATTTATTAAGGTCAATGAATTGAGAAAGAAGGTGTATTCAACCAGACATGAATTCGACTTAATCAGAGCCAAATCAGCTGGTTCTGCTGAAGAAGAAGAAGAAAATGAAGAATTGATCAAGAAGGAAGACGAATTGGTAAGTGCTACCGAAAATGCAGTCATTGAAATGAAGAGCTTGATTAAACCTTCCAAATCGGTCAACTTATTGAAGGTGTTCGTGGCAGCTCAAAAGGAATGGTTTGAAGCTTCTGCTAAGAAATTAGATGGTTTATTATCTTCATTAGAAAAGATCGAATACAAGGATGAAGATTAAGGTCGTATGCCGGAAACCAAAACCATCGCATCGCGGGTTCACCATATGTTTAAATAGATAAGTTGAAATATTTAAGTAAATCTTAGTATCCACAGAAATGAGTGATCGACCTCCCTCTTTCCAACCAGTATACAGTGATAAGAGACAAGTTCTCAATTACTCCCATCTCATAGAAACTATCATCAGAAACAGAATAAAAGATTCGATCTTTTATAAACAATATCTATATTTGACCAACGAGCAAACAATACTTCCAATAATCATCAATCATGTGCATTATATAGCAGGAGTCGATTCTGGAAATCGTCCTTCTCCATTTATTTGCTGTTTGTTGAGACTCTTGGAGATCAAACCTTCACAAGAAATCATTGCATTATATTTGAATCAACCTCAGTTCAAATATCTCACATGTTTAACATTAATGTATGAGCGTCTTACTAGACCAGCACAAGATGTTTATCTGCTATTTGATACGTATCATGCAAACTATTCCAAGGTCAGAGTGCTTCTTTCGTCTCCGATCTTCCAAAATGGAGTTGCAGTCAATTATGGACTTAGTTATATGGATGAGGTGGTAGACAACTTAATTCAACAAGAACGGTATATGGGAGTGATTTTACCGAGAATGGAGAAACGTAGTCGTCTCGCCGATCGAGGACTAGTTCTGGAGAGAGTATATCTAGTCAAAAGCTTTGAAGAAACTAAAGAAGAAAGCGAGTTTGAAAGTGATAGTGATTAGCACTTAGCCAATTATCACGAGCTTTTCGAATTTTTTTTGAGCAGACAAGAGAGTTTAAGCAGATCAAAGACCAAATAGGTACATAGAAACTTTTATCAACAAAATTGCATTACTTCTCAATACCATGTCTCTATAGGATCCTATGTTTCAACAAATGACGTAAACGATTCTAGGTGCGATTTCAATGCCCGACAAATAAATAAAAAAAGTAAAAACCTAAGCATGGCTGTAACAGTGGCAGAACAAGATCAACACGACGGCCATTCCAAGTCAAAGGTCATATTCATATGTGCCTTGTTCGTCTTGTCTCTTACTGCGTTTGTATTACAAACGGAGTTCACATCTCAAGCTTATTCCTTAGGGTTCAAGGAGCCCATTATCCTTTTAACAGTTACGCACGGCTCTTGGTGGTTATTATGGCCCATCCAGCTTTTTATCGTTTCTGTGACAAGAATAATCACGAAAGCTAAGTCCAAAAAGACAACCTATCAACCGTTGAACTCCACCAGCGAACTTCTTACTGCTGTTGATAATGCCAAGCCATTTAGCTATTATGAATACTTCAAGAAGTCAGTTGTCAAGCAGTTCCACAATGTCTATCACACCTCCATCATTATATATGAATATAATGTCAACGACGATGAAAGAATCGATGGTATTAATACCCTCATCGACCAACATCCACATATTTCTTCTACTCCTTCTATTAGAGACTGTGTGAAGACTTTTTTGGATACTCCATCTATCAGATACATTTTGTACAAAACATTTGTATTGGTGGTTTTGCTTACTGTGGCTGGTTTCACATGGTACGGGGCCATGGCAATCACTTATGCTTCTGATGTGACTGCAATCTACAATTGTTCAGCATTTACCGCATACATTTTTGCAATTCCATTATTGAATGAGAAATTTTCATGGTTGAAGACGAACTCAGTTATTGTGGCTATCATTGGAGTGTTTATCGTTTCGTACTCTGGAAGTGACGACGATGATGCTAAAGCTGAATACCCATACCGTCTTTGGGGAAACTTGGCCATCACTTTGGGGGCAATCCTTTACGGGTTATATGAAGTGTTTTACAAGAAATATTTATGTATTCCTCCACACTTAGCAAAGCTTATCACTCCAAGAAGACAGATGGTATTTGCAAACTTCGTTATGTCCGTTTTAGGATTATACACGGTTTTGATTTTGATCGTGGGATGTCTTCTTGCTGAAGTCACTGGTATTCATAGCTTCAGAATGTTTGATTATGATAATGCAGGTACCATCTGGGCATATATTTCTGGATCCATAATTTCAAATCTTTCATTTAGTGCCCTGTTTCTTTCATTGATTTCATTGACCAGTCCAGTGTTATCTTCTGTTAGTTCATTATTGACAATTTTTTTGATTGGTGTGGTTGAATGGGTCTTATTCGATAACAAATTAAGTCCAGCTCAACTTTTGGGTGATTTCTTAGTCATCATCGGATTTGTAATTTTAACAATTGCTTCCTGGAAAGAGATCAGTGAGGGAGAAGATTCTGATGAAGTAGAAGTTATCTCAAATTATTCATTTGCAATTAGCACCCATCAGTAAGTAATAAGAACAATTCAACTCTAAAAAAATACATATATTTCGCAGCATTTTTTTTTTGATTGAAACTAGATTTCCCAATGACTATGGAAAAGGACTCTTTTGAAGGACTTATGAGTTCCTTGAATTTGGACGAAAAATTTGTCAATTATAAGATACATGATGATCTCAATTACCAACAGTTACTGATGATTAAAACCAACCTTGAAAATCAACTTGTTACACTTTTTGATTTACTTTCCGAACAGTTCAAAGCTGATATGAATACTTCTTTGATGACGAGCGATGGATTTCCAAGAGATGACATAGATGTTATAAGTATACGGCTTATTAGGGTTAGAATTATCCGGTTACGTAATGATCATAAGCAGGTATTAGAATTACTAGAAGCTAAACTACAACAACAATTTGCCAGTGGCGAGCAAACATCAAGGGAAACTTCACAGTCAACACCCCAAACATATACTATATCATTTGCTCGTATTGAAGAAGTGATACCCGAAAGTCCTGCAGAATCTTCAGGGTTGCTCAAGAATGATAAGATAATTTTATTTGACGGAGATATTCATGCTGGGAACCACAATAAATTATCGGCTTTAGTGTCACGAGTTCAGACTAAAATTGAGCAACAGATCCCCATTGAGATAAGCAGAAATGGTAGCAAGCAAACATTACAATTAAAGCCCTCCAACAACTGGAGTGGAAGAGGAGTCCTTGGATGCAAAATAGTCCCCATATAGATCGTTTGTTTAACCTCCGTGCAAAGTACTAGTGAATGTAAATAAATCACCACTTTCGACAACATATTCTTCTTTATCCTCTAACTCCCAGTCGGTGTCGTTGATGAGCACCAATATTCCCGGTCTAACAGTATCATCTTCAATGAAAACCGGGATATCCTTTTCATCTGCGATGATGTCTTGACAAATATATTTTATCACATCTTTCATGGTGGCTTCACCCTCTTCTAACGGAATGGCCAACTTATGTTCCCTAACATGATTACTAATTATATCCAAACCACCCAAAAACTCGACTTTGACTTTAAACATTCTCAATACTGTCTGGTGTGAAAATTTCCTTCTGTGGTGGGAATATTGAACTTGAGTACGCGAAGTTCTAGTTGAAAAATTGACACTTTCCAACACGTAAGAATAATGTTGTTTAGTAGAATCTTAGCGTTCATATCATTTACATGGTGTGTCCTTGCCATTGAAAGATCATTGATTGTTTATGATTCTGATAAGATTGATTTAAACAATTCACCAGCTTTTTTGAAAAGTCTCGTCGAATATTTAAATAATGAAGACCATGAGGTGTTATTAAGAGGATATACCGACGACGATTTGGCTCTCCTGTTAGGTGGTGAAATTATATTCAAGAACTTATTCCTTTTACCTACAACATCCAAGAAAATAACTAAGAAGGATCAATTGAACAAGAGTAATTTGTATAAGCTTTCAAGCGGTGGTGGTAATGTAGTTGTGGTTGGAGACAGTGAAACCAACTATCCAGATGAAATCAGAGAATTCTTGAACGAAGTTGGAATTTACCCATCTCCAAAGGGCTATAAGTTGGTGGATCATTTCGAAGCTAATGACAAAGTTAAATTGACCTCTAAGAATATTGGATGCAACAAGATTTTGTCTGATATTGATATTGAATACAATGGTCAATCTGCTATTATTAACAACAACGAAAACTTGGTTTCTGTATTGAAAGCAAGTCTGACTAGTTTCTCAACCAACGATAATGTCAATTCAGTTGACAATGATAACAGCTGGGGATTGGGTCAACAGAGCCATATCATTGTCGGTTTACAAGCCTTAAATAACGCCAGAATCTCTTGGTTGGGATCAAGTGACTTATTGACCGAAGAATTATTAAGCTGGTCAATTGGTGCTAGAGGCATCATCAAGTTGCAGTTCTCTCAACATCATAAAGCTGATGAACCAGAAAACCTTGATGGGACTTTATACAGAATTAAAGACCAAATAATTTATACCATTGGGGTCAGTGAATTGGTCAACAAAGAATGGAGACCTTATGTTCCATCTGTTGATGACAAGATTCAATTGAGCTTCAAGATGTTGGATCCTTACCAAAGATTGAATTTGGAACCATTAGGCGAAGCTTCTTCTACCGAAAATGGTCCATTGGATACTTACCTTTACTTCACTAACTTTACCATTCCAGATCAACACGGAATGTTCACTTTTGAATTAGAGTACAAGAGGGAAGGATTGAACTATTTAGTGGACAACAAGGTTGTGGCTGTGAGACATTTAGCCAATGACGAATTCAAGAGATCCTGGGAAATTCCTAATGCTTGGTTTTACGTTGCTAGTGCTGTCTTTGTCGTTATTGGTTGGGTCTTATTCGTCATCAACTTCATGTATGTCAGTAAGGTTGATCTGCAAAAGAAGAACCAGTAAATACATTTCTGGCTTTCAGGGCCTAAATTAAAATAAATACATCTAAAAATTCAATATCAGTTAGAGTTTCGGAAATGCTCCACAGCGTAGCTTGGTTTCATCACCAATAATGAAATAATACTCAAAAGGATGTGAATAATCAAAAACTTGATTATGTACCTCTGTATCTTGAATAGCAACTACTATCTCAGAAACTTCTATCAAGGTTTGTTTAATCAAATTCTCTGTGAACCTGGCATTTTTGACGAACAATTGTCCTTTCTCGCCTTCGGGAATGGATCCTTTAACTGTGTAAGAATGACTATATGTGTCTGTGTGCGACCGTACGTCCTTATACTTCAAAAATACAATCCAACCAACTTCAAAATCCCGTTCAGTTTTCTTCTCAATGTTAAAAGAAGATCCGTAATTTATCGATATTGACCCTCCTGCTCCATAGGTGGAATCGAGGCATGGAGTGACTGGGAAAAGATCTGGTATGATTTTCAGTTCTAATAATTCAACTTTCTGTAAAACCCAGTTTCCGTATCTTTTCATCAATGGGGTGGGCTTGGGTCGAAGCTTAGCTTTGTCATTAGCATCTTTGATTTTATCTTGAATGTTATCCTCAATTGCATCTTTGAGCTTTCCTTCATAGCTTTCTAATTTATCAGGAACGTAATCCAAAGCATCCTTGAATTTATCCTTGATGCCTCGTTTCAAGTTGGGCAAAGGAATGCTATTGTCAGTCTCTTCACTAATTCTATCTGGTTCATTACTAGGTGCCTGTAATGACTGGTGTTCAGAACGGAACATTAGAGCATCTTCATCTGAAATATAATAAATCACATTAGGGTGGATATCTATCTGCTTTTGGATTCTTTCAAAGGCTTGGCCACGGGAACCCACGGTTACATATTCAGAATTCGAGTCTACTGGAAAGTTCACATTTTTTGCATCCATTTTCTCAAGAGTAATACTACTGACAGGAAGCCCACCAGCACCAACGACGTACAAACAAGCAATGCCTGTTATATATTTGAATAGCATGTTAAACTCTAGCACTCAAAGAATATGTCCAGTGTTTATATTGATACATCTTTATCTCACATATTATACTACCTGTTCTGCTATGCCCACCGATAAAGCGAGCATAAAAAAATATTGAAAAACTGCACCGTTCGAGATCATGAGCAGTAATCCACCTACTATTTCTGATGAACAGAAATCCGCTGCTTTGCAACAGCAGTATAACAGACTTCAAGCTGATATTTCAGACTTACAAGAACAATCCAGCACCATAAACGCACAGTTGCAAGAATACGTAATTGTTGATAAAACGTTAACTGGTATAAGTCCAGACAAAAGACAAGGCAGAAAGTGCTTCAAAATGATTGGAGGAGTATTGGTGGAGAAGACCATCGATGAAGTCATCAAGATTTTAGACTCTGATATCAACGGATTGAAAGACCAAAAGACCAAAACCGAAAAACAATTAACCACTGCAAGAAGTGGATTAGAGACTTGGATCAAGAATAATCATATCAAAATCGTGAGGCAATAAAACTAATCATATCATACATATAAATAAACAACTAACTAATCAGCTATTCACACAGCAATACTTTTTACGTAATCGTTTCTGGCCTCAGTAATTCTCTGGGTTTCTCTGTTAATTGCTTCCCATTTAGGTTCATCTTTGAACAATCTCACAGCTTTAATATTCTTCTGAGCACTAGACAAGGTGAATCTGTGATAAATACCGGCAGGTAAGATCAACAAGTCATTTGCATTAAGCTTTGCTCTGACCCATCTGTCATGTTTGTCTCTGACATCAAAGTAACCTTCTCCATCGACAATGTACCTGATCTCTTCGTCTTCATGATAATGTTCTTTGTAGAACTGAGCCATTTTGCCGTTAAATGCATTTAAATCACCTTTGAACGAGTCTAAGTTAAGAGTAATTTCGTCTCTGTTCTTATAGTTTCTCTTAACAGCAAGATCATTCAATTCTTCAGTAGACTTAACATTATAGTAAAGCACACCAAGCTCATGTAATTCTTGTTCTGTCACATCTCTGCCGGAGTTATGTTCGTCAGTAAAATCCTCTGGGGTGTCTTTTTCATCGTGGTAAAAGAAAGCAACCATATTGAATCGTGAAAGTTGTGGGAAGAAAATGTGAATGTTTTATCTAATGAGCACTTTAATTAAAAGCCATAGTTTTACCGGTGCGCGCATGCCAGGTGGAGGCTGCCGCAAATTAGAGCTTCAGAAACCAAAAGAAAATATCAATAACATAATTGAATATTGTGAGTCCTGGGACAAAAATCATGCCAAAGGAAATAAAATGTATGACATATAAGCCCGGATATTTCAGACATAATTTTTTATCCTCTATAGGCTGAAACGGTTATAATTAATCAATCTACAAACAAAGCCAATTATGCGAGACATTTTAATAACTGATTTCTCAACATATTTAAAAGATCTGCTTAAAGCTGAAATAAATTTTAAAGCCAGAATAAATACCTGCTTCGCTCAGAGTTACCAAAGTTCACTCTCCTGATTACAACAAATGCCAATGTATCCATTTATGATGCAACAATTTCGCAGCAGAAAAATTTTGCAGACTTTCTTTTCTTATGCGTTAAAACAACATTTATGGTTTTCGCAAATACGGCACCAAGGAGTTGAAGGAGTTGACTTTTAACAGTAAAGTCTAAGTTTCCAAATACACCTTCACATGTTGAGTCACAAGTCAGCCTCTCAACAGATAAGCTATCCGTAGATCCGTATTTGATAGGGTTTGACTCATACGGAGGAAAGGAAAAGTAGATACCGGAAAAACAATAGACCCGTTAGTCCTGAAAAAACCCAAATATCTCCTCAAACAGGAAACAGAGTATAGCCAATGACTGAGCCAGTATTGTTGATTCTTCTCTAGTGAAGAATAGTGGATAGGTCACGTCTCTGGTACTTCGTATCGTAGATAGGGCCAATTAAGTTGACGGCAATATTAAGGTAAATTGGTTCCCCTCAAACTCGTGGGTGCTTTTATGCTTTCATCTCGGAGATCTACCGGTCGAGCGAAAATTCGCTTAGAATTTTTATCACATCACCATACGCATGAGCGGACTGACGCATCACCCTGGATATAAAATGTGGTGATTCCCGGTTGGCTAAAAAATTCTTCTTTACGTATATATATTAAAACTTGTTTACTCCTTTCTTTTAAACTAATTATGGGTCCTCCAAGATCAATGCAAAGCTCGACTCAAGGGTCAACTACGTCTATGAATTCATTATTTGATACCACAGGTTCCCGTACTCCTGCATCCTTCGCATTATCTCCTAACGCTTCGGTTTGCAACACCAACGAGATTGAATCCAAGAGCATCATCATATTAGTTGGGTTACCTGCCACGGGGAAAAGTACCATTTCAGATCTGTTAACTTATTACTTGAACCATTACTCCAACTACAAAACAAAGATATTCAACTGTGGGAAGGTTAGAAGACAAACCCTTAAAGCTGACGATACCAAGCCATTTCATGATTACCAATTTTTTGATCCCAACAACCAACTATTCAAGCTAAAAAGAGAATTTATTGCTATGCAATCGTTAAATTCTATTATTGATGAATTAAACTCTAACACTATAAATGTTGGAATTCTTGATGCCACAAACACCACCTTGGAAAGAAGGTCTAATTTGGTCCATTTCATACGGGAAAAGACGATTAATGATAATTTCCAGTTGAACAACTTGATTATCCTCGACATACAATGTAACGATTTCAGGTTGATTCAGTACAATATTAATGCCAAAACCAAGAATGACGATTACAAGAACTATGAATTTCAAAAATCTATTGATGATTTCACAAAAAGATTGGACAACTATCGTAAGGCTTATGAACCAGTAACAAACGAAGAATTAGCAAGTTATGAAGGTATACTATCGAGTTACATGCTTATGGAAAATGGTGGTAAGAATTATCAATTCAGGAATTATCTGAAGGGAGATTTGATCAAGGTGTTGAATGAATACTTTATCAGCTATTCAAATTATGAAGCAAGGATATATTATGACAAGGTTAATGAATTTTTTATAGGTTTAAATAAATGATTGGTACATGGTGATTAATTGGAGTAGTTCAACCCAGGAATACTTAATCCTGGAATTTGGGATTGATTTGAAGTGAAGGTAGTCTCCTTACTTGGAGGAGCAATAACAGCATTAACATTATTGTTTGCTTGGTAATACCAGGCACCATTCTTATCGTTCGTGTACAAAGCATCTTCATATGCCATAGGATCGTTAGGTCTGGATCTTGACCAGAATCTGGCCGATCTGTCTGCACCAGCAGAGCACAACAAATGTCCCAAGGGATGGTATTCTAACGCGTTGATAGACTTTTCGTGTGCATATGGGATTGTGTGGGTCGGTTCAATTGTGTTGATCTGTTCTTTTTCGTCATTAGGTATATAAGAGTCCAATAAATAATGCTTAATAGAACCATCATACCCCCCAATAGTAAACATAGAAGGATGTAACGGATGCCACTCAACACAGGACAAATCACTCTCATGGTTCCGCAATACAGTAAGATCTTTCATAGTTCTTAAGTCGAAAATTCTGCATGATCTATCTCTTGACACAGATGCAAGTAATCTTTGCATTCCGTTAGGCTGGAATCTTGTTTTAGTAACTGTATGCTTGAATCCATGCAACGTAGAAATACACGATCCAGATCTTGGGTCCCAAAGTTTGATTAAATTGTCTTTTGATCCTGATACAATAAGCCCAAGACTCGGATGCCAGTCACTGGATTTAACATCCCAATGATGCCCGGTCAACAGCACTTCTTCTTTTCCATTATTGAAATTCCAAATCTTCAACGTAGAATCATCTGAGGAGGTAAGAAACTTGGAATCGTTAGGAGAAAACGATATGTCTCTTATACCGTCAGAATGACAATTCAAAATATTAACGTTGTTGAAATTGGTTTGCCAGTATTTCACAGTTCCATCTTGGTCTCCACTAAGAAGCCATTCATCATTATGACTGTACTGTAAAGACAAGATCGCCGAGTCATGGGCTTGTGTGATTGTCTCGAAATTAAATGTCATACCATTCCATAATGTGAATTCTCCACTATGTGCTGACACAAGAAGTCTTCTACCTTCTGGTGTCCATTTCACCGCACTGATGGTGTGCTTTTCTTTATTTGAAGATAAATGGACAAACTTGGTTTGGGAATCAAAAACGGCCAAATTATTCTTATTACCATTATAATTGGAGTATGCTGGTGATGGTAAAAGATCAATCAAGTAGGAAGATTCCGGCCTTATAGTACCTATACTTTGGTTGTGCAAACCAATGGACCGTAGTAAGTACCATCTTCCCATGTTATTACCATGATCAACGATTCTTCTATGGGCAGCTTTCTTACTCTGAGATGCAAGTTGTTGCTCAATGTTCTGTTGATAAGCTGCATACCGTTCTTGATCCGGTCCTCTAGAATAACTCATCTTGAATGTAGTCAAACTTGAATATTCAACTTGAATTATTTTTCGCGGTCGCAATTATCTTACTACGAATTTACACAGTACATTATATATATCATCATGTCGTAACAGAGATATCTAAACATATAAACTAATCTAATCTAATCGAATGTCAAATATTATAATGGTTTCAACAAATCAAATGAGCAGCACAATGACTTGTCTACGTCCATGACTGCTCCGAAATTTTTGAATTCACCACAGTAGTTTGGAGCTGAGAAAACAGTTACTAATTTTCTTCTATCGAAGAATTCGTATCCATCTTCAACTACCATATGACCTCTTACAATCAACTCAAATCCGAAAGTTGAACAAAAATAATCGACATGTTTCTTCCCAAAGCAATAAGAAACACCACGATCATTCTTGGGCCAGTTTTTCAAAGAAAACGTCTTTACAGATGGATCGGGATCTGACCAAAGTAGGTCAGCCAACAATCCTTTATCAGGGACATCCGTAGGTCTTTTGATGTCTTCAATTTGCTTCAAGTTTTCCAAGTCTGGGGATAAACCTCCATGGATACAGAAGATTTTTTCATTGATGGTGGCAGCAATTGGTAACGTATTGAATACATCGACAAATAACTTCCACATTTTATGGTTACCAGTTAAACTTGGTAATCTTCTTTTGCATTCATCATAAAATCCATAAATCTTGGTGATGTTTGCACTTTCATGATTTCCTCTCAACATAAAGAAGTTTTCTGGGTATTTGACCTTGTAGCACAACAACAATAAAAATGTTTCTAATGATTTGTACCCACGATCAACATAATCACCCAAGAAAAGATAATTACTGTAAGGTGGATAACCCGAGTTTTTGAAGATTCTAATTAAATCCAGAAACTGACCGTGCAAATCACCAACCACTTTGACGGGTGGAGCCAACCTCAAAAGAGTTGGCTGAGACAAGAAAATGGCTCTTGATTTATTCAACACATACTTAATTTCATCGGAAGTTACCGGTAACTTATCTTTGGATTTTCTAGATTTCTTCAACGGGCTCTTCTGTCCACTTTTCAATAATCTTTCGATCATAGATTCAACGTCGACAGAATGACCCAGAGAAGTGGAAATGGTCGAAGCAGACCTGGACTTATTGAGTGGTTGTAAAGGAGGAGATGATTCCAACGATGAGGTAGGAGAATACAACGAAGACTTTGACAACTTCTTGGTGACATCTTCTACTTTCAAGGAATCTAATTTTAAGTCGTCCTTTAACTTTGACTTTTTCATCACCTCTGGTGATGGGGAGTTTTCATGGGATTCAGAGATTGGATCCAAATTCCCGAAGATGGCTTCTTGTTCATAATCACTTCCCTGAAGTCTTCCGTTGACTTTAGGGGAACTAGACATAGAACCAAGCGACAGGAGCAGATCCGAATCTTTACATTCAAGGCTGGTGAAAACAGGAGACATGTCACTGTCAACCGAAGAACCATATTCCCGGTTAATAGGACTCGAATTAGTGGCCAAAGGACTGACACCCGACGGCGTCAACAAGTTGGCCATATGGTACCCGATTTCCAAGTCTAACAGGTCATCCCGTCTGGATTTGGACTTTCTTGAATGGATAATAGGATTAGGAGAATTAGTATTAATGGATAGATTATGACTCTTACGTTCTATCTTTATAGCAGAACTCTTATTATAATTAGAAGGATATAGCGCAGAGCTACGCTCATCTGGTTCTAAGTCATCATTACCGGTGTCGTTGGTAGTATTGGGGATATCATTGGGATTGGAACTTTTCGGTAGGGGATCTTTTTGAGACGGGCTTCCCATAATACGCTGGAATATGAGATGGATAAAGGCTGATATATAACTTACAGACGCAGTAAGTTCAATAGAAAACTTGAAATAAAGTTGGAGAGGCTATGACGGGGCGTATGCCACAATAAGGTTTTCGTTAGTAATCAACTGTAGTTTTTCATTGGCATCGACTTTTTTCTTCTCCTTTCGCGGAGCCGTGAACTGGCTTTCCCAATTAGGAAGTGGGGTTCCGTCCATTGGCTTTTGCAACCACTGATTGGTGTTTTACAGAACTCGGAACTGTTTGGGATTTGTTGCAAAAACTGGTATTTTACGTGCTGGAGAAGATGGTATATATGTGTAAAATCTTCTTATAGAACTGTGATAAGATGAGACCAATCACATTACGTGTGACACCACAGTAAAAGCAATTGGAGTTGTGAAGTATATATCTTGCAACAATTAACACACTCCAATAAAAGCAATAAATGTTCAGTATTATCATTGTAAGACTTGTAGGACTGGATCCAGTTGCCTTTCAAGTGGATATTGAGCTCCAAAATGCTGGAACATTATTTTTCTTTTGTATCTGGGGTTAGGGCCATTTAAATGCGGATTGAATTTTTCAAATCCATGCTCAGGTTCTTCTCTACGAAGCTAATGTCCCCAATTAAATCTGCAGGTTGCCTAATCATAGGTGATGAGGTCCTCAATGGGAAGATTCTTGACACCAACTCGCACGTGTTTTCCAAGTTTTGCTTCAATGATCTTTCGATTCCGGTGAAGAAAACCATTGTTTGTGGGGACGATCGAAACGATATAATCAGCTCCCTTAACGTGTTAATTGAAGATAATTGTGATTTTATAATCACTAGTGGAGGAATTGGGCCAACACATGATGACATAACTTATGAGTCCATTTCAGACGCTTTCAAGTTGCCTTGCAAGTTGGACGATGAAACTGTTCAACGAATGGGACGCCTACGCAAAGAGTACCTTGAATCGTTAACCGATAGAAAACGTGAAGCATTTTATAAAATGGCTACGTTTCCTGCAGACCCATCAGGAAGTACTTTAATTGAAAAGATCTATATTGATTCTTCACTTTGGGTTCCGATCGTTGGTGTTGATAAGAGAGTGTATATTTTACCTGGAGTTCCTCAGTTGTTTGAAAAGTTGTTGATCGGATTAAAGCCTCATATAATACCTCGTATTGATTCCGCTTTGCTGTTGAAGCGGTTCTATGTTAAGACTAATAGCCATGAAAGTGACTTGGCTCCATTTTTAACCGACTTGCAGAATGAATGTGATGAAAAATACGGTAAAGGTGTGGTTAAGCTTGGTAGTTACCCTCATTTTGCATGGAAAGTAAACACCATTAGTATTATTGGTAACGAATCCATTCCAACCGAAAATCTCAAGCAACTTGTTGATCAGGTTATCGAAGGAATTGGTGGATCAGCCGTGGAAATCGATATAAATGAAGAAGATAAAATGTCTCAAACTAGTCCTACGGCGTAAATCAATTATTTGTAGATTAAACAGCTATGTATAAATAAAAGTCTTTGGGAATATACAAGAAAGTTTATAACTTCTCTTCGAATAACTTGGTTAAATCATCAACAGCTGAAGTGACTCCATCAGCATTGTCTCCCATACCTTGGATGGTGTTACCTTTTCCACCGGCTCTACCACCAATGTGTCCAGAAACAATCTTACCTAAGTCTGTTACGTTAATACCTTGTTCAAGGGCCTTATTAGAAATGTAACAACCATGGGCAACCTTATCAGTACCGGTGAACATGTAGATAGATTTCTCTGGGTGTTGTTTCTTGATAACATTAAGACCTTCAGTAATGGCCTTGGCATTGGCAGAGATCGGAACATGGCTGACTAAAAAGTTCTTTGCCTTTTCGTCTTCTAACCATTTGTTGACAACATCTAAGACCTTCTTACTTTCTTCCTTTTGGATCGATTTCAAGTGATCCTTGATAGATTTATCCAATTTGTTGAACTTGTCATTCAATTTTTGCTTTTCGGTAACAGAAATGGATAATTTCTTTAAGTTAACACCAAATTCCTTTGTTCTAGTTTCTTTAGCTGGACCGAATGGCAATTGGTTAATTTCGTGCAATTCCTTTTCGTTATCATGTGCAATTTGTTGAACTTTGTGAGCTTCAGTTCCAGTGACAGCAACAACTCTTCTGATACCTTTAGCAATACCACTTTCTTCAATAATAACTAAGTCCTTGATTTCTCCGGTCTTGGCAACATGAGTACCTCCACAGAATTCAACAGAGACATGGTACCAGTCTTTGTTATCTGGATTTGCCAACAAGTCTTCAATAGACTTTCCAACGGAAACAACTCTGACTGGGTCAGGGTAAGTTTCCCCAAAAACAGCCCTTAAACCGTAAATGTTTTTGGCATCAGCCAATGCAACTTCTTTAGCATATACTTGTTTGTTGGCCTTGATATATTCATTGGAAATATCTTCCACCTTAGAGATTTCTTCTGGTTTCAATGCTTGTTTATGACTGAAGTCGAATCTCAACTTCTCTGGAGCAACCAATGAACCTTTTTGGTCAACTGAATCTCCCAAAACCTCTCTTAATGCATAGTTTAAAACATGAGTACCGGTATGGTTATTTCTGATTGGCCATCTTCTCAATTCATCATAACCTGCAATGACTTCATCAGAAACATTGATACTACCTTCAACTAAGTGACCAGTATGTAAAACGTAACCAGCATAGACTTGCACATTTTCAACGCTAAACTCCATTTGACCGTCAACGACAATTTTACCGGTATCGTATTCTTGACCACCTTGTTCAGCATAGAATGGAGTCTTATCTAAAAGAATACCGTATTGTACGGAAGAATCTTTGATGGAATCAACAAACTTAGATCCATCATAAATGGCAACAATCTTAGCCTTAATGTTATCCAAACCATACTTGAATGAATCGTCGGTCTTTGGGACCTTATCGTTGGAGTCTAATTCAGAAAGAGAGTGAACATCTAATTTGACTAAATCAGCACCTCCCTTAGTATTACCACCCTTGGAGGCTTCTCTAGATTCTTCTTTAGCTTGTTCAAATCCTGGTTCATCAATGCTCAAACCAGCTTCTTCGGCCATCAATCTGGTCAAATCAACTGGGAACCCATAAGTATCATACAATCTCCAAACGTCCTTACCGCTTAAAGTTTGTTCTGGGGTCTTAGAAGCAATGATAGAGTATTGTTCAAATAACTTTTCACCTCTGTCTAAAGTCTTTGCGAAACTCAATTCTTCTTCGTTCAAGATTTCAAACAAATCATCCTGCTTGTTGGCAATTTCGGGGAAGATTTCCTTATTTTGTTCGATAACCACGGGAGCCAATTGCTGGAAGAAAGAACCAATTGGATAGTTCATGTATTTTCTGACGTATCTTGAACCTCTTCTCAAGATTCTTCTCAAAACATATCCTCTACCTTCATTGTTTGGAACACCACCATCTGTAATAGCAAAGGTCAAGGTTCTGACATGATCAGCAATAACTCTATAAGCAGTGTCAATCCCATCCTTATCTTCAGCAGCAAATTTACCGGTGTAAGGTCTGACACCAGTAATTTCTCTGATCTTATCGAAAATTGGAGTAAATACATCGGTATCGTAATTGGAGTACTTATTTTGTAATATCGAAACCAATCTTTCGAAACCCATACCGGTATCAATGTGCTTAGCAGGTAAAGATCTCAAATTACCATCAGCTTCTCTGTTGTATTGAATAAACACAAGATTCCAGATTTCTAAGACATTAGGATCATCCATATTGACCAAACTAGAAGCATTTCTACCACCAATTCTGTCATAGTGGATTTCGGAACATGGACCACATGGACCTTGATCACCCATTTCCCAGAAGTTATCCTTGGCATCACCCGGTAAAATATGGTCTTCAGCAACACCAATGTCCAACCAAAGTTGTTTGGCCTCTAAATCTGGTTGCAATCCTTGCTTATCATCTCCACCAAAATATGTGACATATAATCTATCTTGGTCCAAGCCGTATTCCTTAGTCAATAATTCCCAAGCAAAACCAATTGCGTCTTTCTTGAAATAATCTCCAAAAGACCAGTTACCCAACATCTCAAAAAAGGTGTGATGGTAGGAATCTCTTCCCACATCTTCCAAATCATTATGCTTTCCTCCAGCTCTGATACATTTTTGGGAGTTTGCAGCTCTCTTTAAGTTGGCAAAATCAGATGATGGATCAACTGTACCAAGGAAGATGGGTTTATACTGGTTCATACCAGCATTGGCAAACAATAAAGTTGGGTCATTATGAGGAACCACTGAAGACGATGGAACATACGTGTGGCTTTTTTCCTTGAAATAATTCAAGAAAGTGTTTCTGACTTTAGAAGCAGACCATTCAATGTTATTACTAGACATCCTTAGGGCTTTTATCATCAAACTGATGAAAATGTTCAGCGAGTTTTTTTCGCGTCGAACGACGTGTGTTGCACAATGACTAACAGATAAGCAACAATGAAAGGAACACAATTAAACAACAATTCATGGATACCTCTGATAAGACGTGTTGTTAATTCTGGTACATGAGGTCACATGGTTTTTGGGTGTTTAACAGTTGTCTCTGAGTGTTTTTTTTTTTTTTTTGAGTTG